>VWZT01002310.1:87834-100752 GCA_013397055.1 Pachycephala philippinensis
CCCCCCCCGCCCCCCTTTCTATTTCTGTCTGTCTCTCTACCTTGAATTTTACTGTTAAATAAAATCTGTACTATTGACATATTGGCATATGGTCTTGTTTGCACTTTAATTTGGGTAGAGGAATCTCACAATAATCAGATCTTAACATGTTCAAAGAATGTAAAGGATCCCTGAATTTTAGGAGAGAAGGCTTCAGACTATTCAGAGATATGCTTGGAGGAGTCCAGGAGAGCTGGTTGATATCCAAGGATCACCTCCTGAAAACTCAAAATAGTCCATTCCAACAAGTAGGAAATAAAGGCAGCAGGGGGCCAGCATGGACAAGGAGTTCTAACTGAACTTGGACATTGAAAGAGAATGTATGAGAGTTGCAAGCAGTAGCAGGTGATCCAGAAGGAATATAGAGCTGCAGTCTGTGCAGGGATGGAAATCAGAGGTCTGCCTGGGATTGAATCTGAGAAGGGACATGAAGGAACTCAAGAAAAGATTCTACAACTACATAAACAGTAAAAGGGAAGCTAATGTAAATGAGGAACCTATGCTGAATAGGGCCAGAGTCCTTGTGACAAAGGATGTGGAAAAGCTGGGTGCAAGTCCAGGAGGAAAGTCTAGAGCAAGGTTCATCCTCAGTGGAGGAGGAGCAAAGCAGGGAGAATGTAATCAATCTGCACATACATAAGTCCAAAGGCCTGATGTGTTGCACCCAAAAGTGCTGAAGTCCAAGGAGCATCTGAAGGGATATGAGTTTTGTTTTGAGATGAAAAAGAATAATGAAAATATTAGTCACACTAAGTTTTTCTTCCAGTATTTAAAAGTTGTCTTGGAATTTTTGAACTTTTTTTGAAATTCAAATGAAGGACAAACTAAGGTGAACACTTAACAAGCTAGAACAAAAAAAACCAACTCCCCAGACATTTATTCTTACTTCATAGAAATGGGGGAAATGAATCAATTTTAATAAACAAATCAGCTTGACCAGGAGAGGCAGGTAAAAAGATTTTCTCAATTCTGATGTCCATAGGAATGTGTAATATTCTCAGCTTGAAGACCTGATTCCAGTTTTTGCAAATCAACCAAGCTCTCAGCTTTCCATTATACTGACATCAGTTATATGGATATCAATATTGACTATACTTAGATTGCCATGAGAATAAAAAAGAAAAAAAAAAGACATCAATTCCATTGATTGAAGCTCAACAAATAATGGCATATTAGCACAAATGATTTTGAGGTAAATTCCAAAGCTCTTAACCACTTTACCTCTAAGAAAAACAACTTTGGTCCATGTTTAGCATACATTTGAATGAAAGAGGACTTTATTCTACATTGATTGGAGTGATTTTTCATTTTTAAAATCAGGAAAGATTATGCCTTTTTGTTGGCTTGGTTTTTAAAATAAATATTTATTTACGGAAATTAAAATATTTGAGAGTTTAGTAGATTCCAGACAGCTATGATATATAGACTGTATATCTATCATGTTTTAAAAATTGAATTAAAGTTAAATAACTCTTCTTCAATAATTTTCCTGGTTTGTATTGTTACATATTCAGCCAGAGCTACCTGATAACACTTCATATCCTTGAGTTATGTGGAATGGAATGTCAAGTCTAAAACCAACCTGAGTCGTGCCTTTTGCGTTTCTACATGTTTTCTGGTCAGCATAGCAAATGCAGAAAACAAGACTCATCAGTATTGCTGTCATTGTAAAATGCAAGCATTACATTGCCAAATATAATATTGAATTCAACTGCTTTTTACATGGAAACTTGAAACATACTTAAGTTTTCTCTTATCACTTTTATTAATTTGTCCATATATCTACACTAATATATCTCTGTCTATTGGTGTGATGGTGTGCTCAGCCCCCCAACCTGACCTTTATTTCACATGACTTTGCTCAAGTGATAATCAGCAGTGACTGATGTCATAACTGATGTGTCTGATCTGGTCATGATGGCTGCAACCAGCTTGGAGTGGATTCAGGGGAGACAGATAACAACACAATAGCAAAGAGCTAACCTGAGCAATGTGCCTCCCCTAAACATAATGCTGGTCAAGAGCCCAGTCAAGCCAAGCCGGGAAGAAATTAATTCTGTGGTTGGTATGCAAATGTGACTATGAAGCAATTATCTTAGTCCATAGATAATGGACAGCCCAGGGCCCATTGAGCTCTCCTGCACAGCAGTGGGCTCCAGACCAGGATCTCCCCTGGAGTAGGTGTGCCTCTGAAGGGTATTCCTCAAGCTTGATAGATTCCTTCCCACAACAGATTCACATTAAATTCTCATGCTAAATTTTGAAATGTTAGCTAAGTGATATAAAGAATTTATTGTCCACACAGAATCCTGTAGATATAAACCATTGATCAAGTTCTGGAACAAAGTCTGAATCCAAACATACCTAAACTCCCCTTCGAGAAGGACAAACAGGCATTTAGAACACAAGGTGGTCCCTTCTGACCCTCATGACTCAACAGGTCTCCCTGACAGTTTTGTTTGACCCAGACCTCCGTGCAGTAAATAATTTAGTCTACACTTGCCATACAATCTTGTTAAACCACTGTTTCACTTGCCATCAAACTTTGTTAAATCACTAATTTATAGTAATAAATGTTTTGCTACTTCTTTCTTACAAGTGCATCCCTCCATCTGTAAAAATTTGTCACATAATTTGTGTTTACAAATAATATGGAGAAATATGTGAATAGGTAAATATTAACAATCATGGCTTCTTATGGGAATTTTGTTCATGCAAACACATTGAAATGTGCCCTGAAGCTTTCTGGAATTCAGACTTCTAGACACCTGTGACTGCTTCAGCTGTTGTTGTCATACGTAGGAATAAATGTTTTGCTTAAAAACAGTCCATTGTCCCTACCGCCTGGGCAAATATAGGATATAATGAGAATGCCCCCACTTTTATGGGCTTGCGCAACATACACCTTAAGTTAATTGGGCTCTGCTTGCAGCTGTTTACAGCTGGAACGGTGAGGGGAAAATAGCTTTGAATCCTTTCTTAGTCCAGAGTTCACAATAGACTGAAACAGCTTTGGAGTTTTCAAAAATTTTCCCTTATAAGAAGCAGCAAAGGTGTAAGTGCTGTCACTTTCAGATGAGCAAGCGCACAATAGAAAATTAGTTTCTTTTTCCATATGGAACTTATCCTTCCCACCAGCCATTGTCACAGGAAATATAGAGGCACACTGAGTCTCATTGTCTCAAATTTCTTCTTAAACTCACTCAACATAGGAGGAAAGAAAAAACTGTGTGCATAGAGTAATTAACGGAATTTTTTAAAGTCATCTTTGGAAACCTTTAGCAGACTCTTACTTCAGAGAAAGCAATTGTGTGTTCTGACCTGGCAGTTACTTTGAACCAAATAAAAGATTAAAAGAGGACATACTGTGAAAGAGATTACACTAACTGTGCTGTGCAGCTATCGCTGTTTTCTATTAGACAGCAAGAGCACTTACTTGATTACAGTTTTCTAAAGGCAAGACTCGTGTTTACAAGCAAAATATCTAAAAAGGAAAGCAGCTTATGAAATGATTTATCAGTAATAACCAGCATCTGGAGCCAAAGGCTGAGAGAGACTTGGCCTCTTATTTAGCCATTTCCAATGCCTCTCTAACCAGAAAATCAATTAAGTGACTTTAAACTAACACAGGCATATCTGCATAGCAGAACAGAATTTAGCCCAGAGGTATTGCTTTTCAGCCTCTAAGATGATGATCATCTGAGAGTTTGGCTGAGGGAGAGAAGTCAGCAACACAGTGAGACAATCAGATGGTGAAAAAAGGAAAAATAACAATAATAGTAATAATAAAAAAATCTGTTTTAACATGAGAACTGAGTGGGTAAGTAAGAGCTAAAAATTTTATTCTAATATTGTTTTCATGGAACAGTGACTTTAGAAAGGAGACTATGAGAAAAATAATTTTAACTGTGTCTGAGTTTGTCTGTGTCTCAGACCATTAAACTGGAGTGTCTTCACTGTGAACTGAGGTGTGAACTGAGATAATTATACTAATTCTTCTGACTGGGAAAGCTGACTGTAGTGGGAGAAAAAGAGCAATTTTTAGAGGGTATAGAAGAAGCCAGGTGACACAAATCTTTTCCACCTAAAAGAGTGCCACATTTTATTACGGGAATTCAAATATGTGTGGAAGAACAGTAAAAAAAAGAGAAGGAGGAACATTGCATCTTCCCTGCTTTCCACTGCAATTGTGCTGCTTGTCCTGTCCTATAAGCATCAGGAGGCATTTTAAAACCTTCTCAATATCTCTTCCTCCACCCTGTATTTATCTCCATCCAATACAGCTGGTCACAGGAGCTAACCAGTTACATTAGTCTGCCCTGACAATTCTTGCTCTGCTTCTGATGCATTCCATTCAGTACAAAAACGCACATGAGACACAGGACAACAATGCACACCTGCCCAAAAAATATCTTGAACCTACTACTTCAGGACTAAGCAAGGAAAGGTTTCAAAGGAGACCAGAGGGATGGAGTAATATAATGACAATGCTGTGATTACTGTTTTGATCACAGACTGTTATTCGATTATTTTGCTATAACTTTTGGTTAGCAAGAGTGCTGAAATAAATGGTCCCACACGCACCCATGTCTGTTCATTTACTATTAGTAAGTCCATTAAAAGAAATTGGGTGGAGGAATTAATTTGGAATACAAATTAAAACGTCTTCAATACTTTTGTTTTACTTCCTTGATGATATTTTTTCATCAGGTTTCATTTCTTCACTGCTTTCAAAAGTAAATTCTGTACTATATACAAATAAACTTATATGTGGTGCTTCCATAAAATGTTATGGCATTTGAAGTCCTCAAAAAGACCTCAGTTCCTCTTACGGGTAGGAAAGACATGAAGAACCACATCTTTTGTTCCTGCCAGTACTGGGAGAAAGGCTAGACAGTGCCTAGACACTCATCAGGAGCTATCAACTCATACTTTGACCTTTCCTCAGCAGGAGCAAGTTAATGTTTCCATGTATTGGAGAAGATGAGTACTCACCTCATACCTAGATCTGCCTCAGAAACATCAGAGCTTTCCAGTCTTATTAACCAGGGAGAAATTTTAATGTTTTGGTTTTTTTAATCTAGGGGTTTTTCACTTTCTCAGGACTTGGAAGAAGCCTCCTGTTTGAAGGATGTGAGCACAAGATCTGAAAAGAGTGAAAGCTCAAAAATCCTATTTTATTCTGAAAAATCTCAGAGTCCAAGCCTTACTAGTTTAATACACCTGAAAAATGTTAACAGATTTATTTTAATATCAAATATTTACTTAATGCAATGGTGAGCTGAAAAAGCTAGAACCTTTATTTCAACAAATCATCCAATTATTCAGAAAAAAATACCAGTTGATTTTTTTGCCATAGGCTAAATCACAGTGAGAATTTTGTGCTCTGAAGCATGAGTCGAGTAAATGCACTGTATTATGCAGAGGTATGTATATGGATGAAATGAGGGAAAGGCTGAACAGTTCATTCTCCACTCTACATTCGGAAAGACTTGGTAGCTCTTTGAAAACCTTCTTACACTGAGCAATTTGTATATGTCTTCCTTATGCTGCAGTCCAGAAAAAAAGAATGCTTTTATGTGCCTATTGTTGATTTCACCCTTTTGTAACACATTTGGGGCTAGGGAAGGTGAATGACAGAAACCGTGGAGATAACAGTGATAACTGCTAATCAGCCCTAGATAAAGTCAAAGTGATTGGCCTCAGGCTGTCTGATTAACAAGGACATTAGCAGCTTGCTCTGATGATCCACTTTACAATGTAATAGAGAAGACAATTACCACATAGGAGGTGAGATCAGCACACCATGTGTGGACCTCAGACATAATATCAAAGGCTGAGACCAAGATGAAACCCTTTCAGGGGCCAGGCCACCAGTCAGAACAAGGTGACACATCCAGCATGAGTGTCCTGTGAACCTGGATCCTACAGCCAGTCTAGCCCAGACCAGAGGGAAAAGGACTAAAGCTGGTGTGAGTATAATGTGTAAGACAGAAACACTAGACTAGAAGTTGCTCTCTGTCTGAGTCATCCTGCTTAATAAATGAATTCTCAATCCATGGAATGATGTGGTTCTCCACATGACATGGAGAGGTGTGATTCTCTGGTTTTGGTCCCCTACCCAGATCCCGAAAGAAATTATTATTTTCATAATAATCAAAGAAGACCTGATTATCAAAACAATTTTCCCAAGGTGAAGCATTCACAGGTAAATTATTAGCTTGTCTGTTTCCATGGGAGAAAATACATATGTATGTAAGTACCACCTATCTACAAAATGTGAATGAAATTGCCTATGAAGGTAATACATATTTTTTACTCAGTAATGTGATTTTCCTTTAACAGAGTCTTTGCAGATGTTGCTTTGCAGAAGACATTCCAGCAGATCTGCTTCTGCCCCCTAGTGCAAAAGGGTAGTGGTCATGGGCGAGAATGGCAGAAGAGATCAAGAGATCAATCAAGGAGCAGCCAAAGCTATTTCTTATTCTCTAAGAATTTATCTCTTATTTCACATGATAACAACAAATTCACTTGTTCTCACTCCCCTTTTTTAATTCATATTAACTATGTCAGCAGTCTATATTACCAAACATAGTTCTATTGAGCTCAACCACTCTCCTGTGTTCCTTCCTCCTTACACTTATCCACCATCCTCAAGGTTATCTGTTGCTGTACACCGGGGCAACATAGTTCCAGATATTGCCTTACACTGGGGCAACATAGTTCCAGATATTGCCTTACACTGGGCCAACACAGTTTGCAGTATAACATTGCGGCACCATCTGCAGTAATCACGCATGGGAAGAGCTACAATGGCTCACCAANTTACGCGCCGGCCGGCTTTTCCACTTCCCCCAAGTGGATTGCAGTCCGTGAGGCTTATACTGATGGAGGCTTCCAGAGCTTCTAAGGCTCAGCCAGTTATCGCCGCAATACATACAAACACAGGGCACCAGATGTCAGAGTCCAAAAAGTCCAGCATAGAGCAGGGTGGCAGGCAGAGGCAGGCACCAGCTCAGCATCCACCCAGTCAGGTCCAGCTCAGCTCAGTATCTGCTGCTCTGTGATCCTGCAGCACAGCCCTTTATACCCATCATCCTCTGGGCTACTCATGTTCTTCTTGTTACAGGAATCACCACACCTGCATTCAATGCTGGCCTTCCCTCCTCCCAGGGACACCGTCACAAGTCATCAAGGCCAAGGCTGCCTACAGCCTACTCTTGTAACCCCACATTATCAAAGAGAGTCAGCCCTGGTAACATTCCAATCATCTGATTCATCTTCTGCTCTACTCTGGCCTTTTCTTCTGAGGCTCATTGCCCTCACCAAGCAGTGAGTCTAGGAGCACCACTCTAGTTTTGGGATTCCCATCCGTGTGTCACACATTCATATTAACTGGCAGGGGCTTAGGTATATCATTAAAATTAACATGCATATGTATAACAACATTGCACATTTATCAGATACCACCTATTTCAGAAAAAGAAGGTGGCACTTTGAGCCAAATATTTCATTCTTGTCTTACATAGTAACCCTTTTCCACTTATTGCAGGTGTATCAGAGATGTCTGTGGTGTTGACACAGCAATTCAAAAGCTACACCTTTTGGTTAAGAATTACTTTCACATTAAAAAGAACTTCCTTTCACAAGGAAAACCATATGCATAATTTTGATTTTTTTCTTTCATTATGTTAGGAAAAATCTTGCATTGTTTTATTTTAATTAGGTAGTTCTGACAGTTTTCACCTGAAATAGCTGAAAGTGAGGACTAGAACTAGTCTCAGCATAAAGCTATCTGCCAGGGAACTTGTCTTCAACACCTGGAATGCCTTTGATAATATCCCAGACCTTGCTGGAACTTTTTCCCTGCTGAAATGAAAGGATAATAAAACCGTAAAGTAGTTTAGGGGCTGACTAATCAAAATTCTGTTTGCTTCAGGATTCCTTAAGCTCTAAATGAGGCAGGAAATATTGTTGACCAAACTTTATAGACAGAAGTAACTGATCGGGCTTTTCCCTTTGTTGGCTTTGAGTCAATAAATATATCATTTAATTACGTGTCACAAATGGAAATGAGAAGAAACTTAACTCTTTGGAATTGTCAGATTCATTACTCTATGTTAATCATGTTTATTGTAAATTTGGTTTTTTGTAGATGCACCTATCCTGTATGATGTTTGCTTTGTCAGTTACATTAATATCTGTAGAATTACATTATGTGAATCACAAATAAGAACACATTTTCAACAAAGACTCTGGTTGTGAGAACTTGCCACAATCTTCTGTGTTTTGGAATAGGTGTAACTGATGATTCAGAATTGCACATAACCAAATCATCTGTCAGCTACAGATATGCATTAATTGCACTGTTACTTGATCAGATGTCAGTTTTACAGTCTACTGCTCTTTCTTTAGCTACCAGCAGTTTGGATTCAGACCTGTTCCCCCATTACCCATAAAAATCAATAAATTTAGAGTTATTTAAGAGTAAATGTAATGCTTGGTTACAGGCAGCAAAATTGACTGTGAAAATCTGAAACAGTTGAATGCAAGAAAATCTTTGCAACTACATAGTTAACACTGGCAATTAAGCAAAATTAAAATATTTGCTTCTGGCCATTTGAGTATACTTGGGGTGTATGGCATCATTGTTATAAAAAATAATGTTAGTACATAATATCTGTTGAATTTTTTGTGTACTTGTTGTGATTTTTTTTGTATTTTTACTCTGTGTATACTCCAAAAACAAATTTCAAGTCCAATCTACGGACCAGAAATTCCACCACTGCCAGTGCAAGAATTGTCTCTTCTTGAACAAAAATCTTGAACGAAGACTCATAGCTATCATTGACTTGGCTAGAGACAAAAAAGGATGGATTTTTATATTTCCAGATGTTAAATTCACTAATACAGAACAGAATAAACCCCAAGGCAAGGGGTGGACTCTGGGATTTTCAGTGTCTATTATCACCAAAAATATTGTTTACTTCTTGGAATTCCATTGTTCCTCTGTTGGGATATGGAAGAACAGAAACAGGCCCTTGGCCTACATGTCCAAATCATGGTCTCTAATTTTGTAGTTGAAGGACTGACATTTTCTCTGATATAATTTTACCAGCAAAATTTTAAGACTAAAGTCTTAAGCAGGGAGTTTTGACTGTAACATTGTGATATTTTTCTATATTGGTCCTTTTCTCTGTCTACAGGAATTTACAGATATAAATTCCTTTTTTATTACTAAGAAAAAAAACAAACCTCAGTTTCTTTCTCTGGCTGTTATATAATTCTGATAAAATATGATGCAAGCCAATAGACGACAACAAGAGGTAGGTGAAAAAAAGGGCAAAATTATCTTGCATATTTGTTATTCAATAAGTTAAACATAATGTAAAATATTTCTAAGATCATAGCAACACCAAGAAAAGGAATAAACACTTCTGAAGATGTTTCATAGAGAAAAAAGGGCAGAATTCACCTAATCTTTCACTGTCCAGAAGTTAAGCATGTAGTCTAAGGTACTTGACTAAACTCCTTTTTGTGTTAGAAAGGAAGGAGATAAGCTTCTCTTGAGGACAATTTATCTTACCTTCCTTAAATGTTGGTCTTAAGAATGGATGAATCACCCTCAGGAGTCATCTCTTTTTGTTTCTTCACTTTGAAGAAAAAGTTGGCATGAATGACAAGCTTGGATTAGGCATCTAACTTTGAGGACTAAATTAGGTGAATTGCATCTTACCTTTATTCAAGGCATAACTCTTATTCCAAGGGCTACAGGCATTAACTTGGTCTCCTCAAAGAGTAGTTTTCAAAGGTTTTTATTCGGGTGCAGATAGGCCTTTAGTGGATTTTAAAAGTGTATAAATGACTAACAACCTCAACTTTACAATTATTTGGGCCCAGAAGCACAACGGCTTTTCAACTGTTAACTCATGTATATACACTTAGCTCTTCCTAGATTCTACCGAGAATTAAGTTTTTGAAGGGGACTTTTCTGTTTTGCTGCATATTTGGACTATTAAATGGCTTTGAAAAGTTGGCCTTATATGGCTATAGAAAAACTGGATTGCAGCACGATGTCAGTTTTTTTATAGATACCCTTAATTATTTTATTTCATGTGTCAAAAGATTATTTAGATGAAATCACATCAGCTAAACTTAGGTTCACTTTTTTCACTATGAGGATGCACTGGAACAGGTTACCCAGAGAAACTGTGGATGCCCCATCCCTGGAAATGTTTAAGGCCAGGTTGGATGGGGCTTTAAGAAATCCAGTGTAGTGAAAGCTGTCCCTGCCTATGGCAGAGGGGTTGAAAATAGATGACCTTCAAGGTCCCTTCCAACCCAAAACATTCTATGAATCTATGATTCTATGTAGCTGCCTCATTTCTTAGTACAAATTAGACATTAAAAAGAAACTAAATAAAAACCCTTCTGGAAGGATTAATCAACCCATATGGACATTTGTGTTCCTTGCACTCTGGAATTTGATCTGATTAATTTAGAGCTAGAGTAGATGTCTATACATCATACTGCTGAAAAAAGAACAGAAACACTACAAGTACTCTTAAGGCAAAATAAACTACTTTGAATACTTGCTTTTCTTGAACTGCAGATTCACAGTATTTCACCAAATTATGGTGCATAATATATAGTTGTGTAACTTCACATACCACAATACTGTTTATGTAACATGTTGCCATCTTCAAAAACCACAAGTCTTTGAAACCAAGTCTTAGAAAAATCAGGCATTACAGAGTAAATATATTGTACTTCTTAGCAAGGAATGTCAAGTTGCTCTCATTATCTACACAGAGAACATCAATCTACAAACAGTTGCATTGGAATAAAAAAAATATGCATTTGTTTGAATTTATTAAAGATGGACAAATTGCACTGAAAATTAAAGGTGCCCATTGCAAAAGAATAGAAAGCAGTAAATGAAGAAAAAGTCCATTAGTGCATCACATATATTTATATGCATATATATATATATATCTAAAAATCTGCACAAAAGAAACAAGACAGTTCAGTATTCTCAGTAATTTAGTTATAAAGTAGGTATGTGGAGAAATAAATAATAAAGATTTCTAATACACTACAATACCAAAACTGTATTTTTTAGAACAGTTTAATTTATTCCAGCAGATGTTTCTGAGACTCTTTCCAGGGGCTACTCCTGAAATGCTAATGCTTACATGTCACATTCTTTTCTGAAATCTATTAAAAGAAGCTACCCACCCTTTCAACTTTGAAGAGTTAGCACATTTGGGGGAAAATTTCTTGTTACTTTATTGTTGTTGACATTTTCTTCACTGATTGTCCCACAGATACAACATCAAAGAGACTGCAGAAAGGTCCTGCTCAAAGAAAAAGGAAAACTTAATAAAATATTTCTTTATTTGAGGAAAACAGTTATTGAGAGAGAAAAAAAGTGCATCCAATTATTTTGGAACTGGTGATGATAATGACACAATTGAAAATGAAAAATGGTAATACTACGATCATCCTTTGTAGATGCACAAGTTGAGATCCACTCTGCATTACCTAAACCTTTAATTTATATCTACTGACATTCTGGGGTAGTCGGTGGATATAAATCTGTGTCTCTTAGTATTTACAAAAGAAAAATTTTTTACCTAAGATATGGCAATTAAATCAAGAACAGAAATCTCCTCTTTTGATCTTCAAAGGTACTTTCCTCATTTCTTTAATTATAAAGAAATTCACACACTGAAGGCTTAATTTAGCCACTTTAAGATGGGTTACTAACGGGTTGCTCATATCTTTTGAGATGGGTGTCAGCAATGGGGGCATATTACCAGTCCTCCAGCTGCTGAGAACAGTGGGTGCCCTAAAAGTCTTGTTTAGTACCTGGTCACCCCGTGGCACTGCCTGACCTATTGTAATATTGTAAAGAGTTTCAAATGGTGCTTGACCTATACATCATTAGTTTTGAGCAACTGAATCAATATCTTTAGGAATGTTAGGTCATTAGAATTTAAATATGAGTGTAAATTATATGCCTTTATTAAGTCTATTGAAATTGTCCCTCAGTAAGTAACTCATAATTGGAATAAAAGATCCTACTGTAAGTGAGCATTAAGTGAAAAATACAGGTAATATGTGTATCTTCCAATTTAAATTAGCAATTTGATGGAACTTAGAGAAACTTACATATCATTTCATTTCATTTCATCTGATCTTAAGTCTGTCTGATTTTGTACATCAAAATCACCAATGCACATTTTACAATGCATATTGCGCCAATCCACAATTTAAGAGGTTTGCTTACATTTTATTGCCAATGAAATATAACATTCCCTACCCTCTGTAACCCTTTCAGGACTGAGTTGTATTTTGCTGTACTGAAACTCCCTTTCTTTCTCTTAGATTTTTCTTCTGGAACCTTAATTTAAGTTGACGATGTTAAGCTATAATAAACTTAGCTCTTAACAGATGTAATTCCAACAGTCAGTCTAACCTCAGTACCTGGTAAGGTAATGGAACAGTTTATTCTGAGTGCCATCACACAGCACCTACAGGATGGCCAGGGTATCAGACTCAGCCAGCATGGGTTTAGGAGGGGTAGATTGTGCTTGACCAACCTATCTCCTTTTATGACCAGGTGACCCACCTGGTGGATGTGGGAAAGGCTGTGGATGTTGTCTATTTGGACTTCATCAAGGCCTTTGACACTGTCTCCCACGGAACACTCCTGGAAAAGCTGGCAGCCCACGGCTTGGACAGATGCACTCTTTGCTGGATTAAGAACTGGCTGGATGGCCGGGCCCAGAGAGGGGTGGTGAAGGGTGCTGCATCCAGTTGGTGGCCAGTCACTGGTGGTGTCCCCACGGGATCTGTGCTGGGGCCAGTCCTGTT
>VWZT01002310.1:101131-111412 GCA_013397055.1 Pachycephala philippinensis
GTTGTAGTCAGGTGTGGGTTGGTCTCTTTTTCTAGGCAACACCTGACAGAGCAAGAGGACACAGTCTCAAGCTGTGCCAAGGGAAATTTAGGTAGGATTTTAGGAAAAAGAGTTTTATTGAAAGAGTGATAAAATACTGGAATCGTCTGCTCGTGGAGATGGTGGAGTCACCATCCCTGGATGTGTTTAAAAGAAGATTGGAAGTGGCACTCAGTGCCATGGTTTAGTTGAGGTGGTGTTAGGGCATGGGCTGGACTCGGTGATCTTGAAGGTCTCTTCCAACCCAGTGATTCTGTGATTCAGAAAATCCTATACATTATTGTACATACCTAAATGTAGCTAAGACAGAGAAAAGAAAAAGCATCCTGAAAAATCTTTCTCAGAGACCTGGTAAGTGATGCTACAGACTTTATTCCATATAATATAATAGATATTTCACCCCAAGGCTCATTCTGATCAAGTTTTTTGTCTCAGTGATAACCTCTGTAATAAAGTCAGATCATATGAATATAGTGTAATTAGTCCTCATTTTCTTTCACAAGTCAGATTTGTTTTAGGTATTCAAAAATGTAGGCAAAGATGAACTCTATGGCCGTAAGGAAAGAAGGTAGAAAGGAATATTAAACAAGAGGCTTTGAGAAAAAAACAGTGAGAGACTGAGAGTGTATAAAAGGGTCTATTGAGTTTCCAGGGATACTTAGAAACTTCCAAAGATTTTGAAAAGCTGAAGGCTTTGCTTGTATTGCTCTCTTTTTCAGATTATTTATTATTCTGTTTTAAGTATATTCTATGTTATAAGTTTTAGACACTGGTTATTATCTCTAGGTTCCCTGGATTTTAGATGAAGTCAATACTTGCCTCAGAAACATCACAGTTTATTAGACTGATACTGACAGAGATGAGATTGTTAGTTTTCTGTTAAATTAGCTTTATTCCAAGAGCATCATGTTTATAACAACCAGTTTCCAGCCCACTGGTTTCTTCCTTAATGCCAAGGAAACTTGTAAGACTGTAAGTATCATCAAAAATTCAATACAAGAATCAAAACAAGCAGCAGTACAGAATATTTCTTTTGTTTCCTGAAAAGAAAGGAAAAGTAAAAACATATAACAGGAAAAAAAACCCCTCATTTATTTCTCCCCATTCTAACTTGTACTGAGAGATGTTGAAAGTATGTGAGTACTTAATATGAGTATTATGAATATTTTTTGAGTACTTACTTTTCTGGACATGGAGAGTAGTGTGCTGAGTTTATACTAAATAATAATTAGTATATTGCTGACAATATTGTCTTCAACCAGTTACTATTTTTAGATTGTATTATTTTGTCGTGTTATTTGTCCATGACATATCTACAACATTTAGGAATCAGTATCACATTGACATGCTTCAAGAAGATGTTTTTATATAGAAAAATATGTACACAGTTGACCTTTCTATAGAAAGAAAATAATTATGAAAATGTCTGTTTGAAAATCTCTAGACTTGATCTAAGATTTCTAATAAAACAGAAAACAGAAAACAAACCATGGGTCAGAACTAAAACTTGAAATAAGAGATTAATACTGTTTTATGAAATCATTTCATATTTTCAATGAGTAAAGATTGCATGTAAGGTTCAGAATTTCAGAGAGTAAATACTTATAGAAAAATCATTTTGTCAGGAGTAAAAACACCTGCAGAATGCCTAGTCTATAGAGACTTCTTGAGCCTCTATCCTGTATGAAGGAATTTCTTAACATCACTGTTTAATGAAATTTTTTTGTACTCTAGAAGACTGAACTGATCACCTGATTTACAGTCTGCATATTTCAAACTAAAGGCTCAACCCAAACTGCAATCCCTTTCTTCAAATGCTTCAGCAGTGACTTATTCTGACTATTCCAAATATTCATTAACTGTTCTCTAAAAAGCAAAAAAAATAA
Organism: Pachycephala philippinensis; assembly: GCA_013397055.1. NCBI lineage: Eukaryota > Metazoa > Chordata > Aves > Passeriformes > Pachycephala > Pachycephala philippinensis. The sequence goes on from VWZT01002310.1 coordinate 103,057, forward strand.
GAGAAGCAGAAAATATCCTTGTGTGCTGTCAGCAGAGAAAACTGAGAGTGGAGGGCTGTCATTTCCCTGTGATATCACCCTTTAGCAATCATTTGGATTTGTTTTTCAACTTCTTGGCTGTACTCTCCCTTGCTTTCCTACCCAGAAATGCTTGCCTCTGTGCCACCAGGCTCTCCTTAGTACACTGCTGAACTTGGATGCCATCCAGTGAAGAGCTGCAGAGGCTGCTCATGCCCTACCAGGGGGGAATCAAGATCTGGTGCATATGCAATGTGTCATCCAGTTTTCTCAGAACTTGTAAAAGATCCAGCTGTGCTGTTAATTTGGTCAGGCCTCAGGCCTTCCACAGCACATCAGTTTTACTTGATTTACATTCTGGAGCCTACATTAGATTTCTAGGAATCAATGTGAGATAGATTCTTACCAAGGTCCTCACACTGAAATAAAAAAAAGTAAGAGTCAAAAGAAATGTAATGGATATAACACATTACATAAACATGTTTTCTGCATGTTTGTTTGGGAAAGAATTTTTCCTGCGGTATGTCTCTGCAAGAAGAAGGATCAGAGAGAAAATATTTTTCAACATTTGTATTTTAAATATTTTTTTTAAAAACATAGGAACAGACAAAACTGGCTATTTGGCTACTTGGAAATTATTTTTAAATTGCACTGAATATACAATAGAATTAATTTTTTCCTATTATTTTAAAGTTATCATTATTATACTGAAATAATTGTCAGTTGTTTCCACCCTTTTTTTTTCATATCTTGACAAAAATCACCTCCTTGAAAGCAAAACAAATTAAAACAAGAAAATGTGAAAGCACAAAGGCAGTAAATTCATATGGTCAGTGCAGAAAGATTTTATTCAGACAGAAAATTACTAGGAGTGTTGCAGTAAAATGAAGCGATGAATCATATGTATATACTGAAAGACAATATTTTCAAAAGTAAGAATAGGGTACAAGAATCCAAGCCCTTCAAAGGAAGAAGAAAAGAGCGCTTTGTAAATCAAGCAAATAAAGGAATGCTTACTTTTCCTTAAAATGGCTCCAGGGGGTCAATCTTTTTCTAAGAAGGATAACTGAAGAATTGAGAAATACCTATTTAAGATACTTCTTATTGTCTTTTGAATATTAGGGAAAATTTCCTGTCTGACCATTCAGGAACCCCTCTGGCAATCACAATCTCAGTACCAGAGACTTTAACTGCTGGGACTGAAGTTCTGGATTGCTCCAGTGACCCGAGAGGACCCACTTGACTGCCTACACTCACCATGTTCACGGAGTCAGACCAGGTTTTCCTACCAGCTCAACACTGGGTTTCCCATAGCAGAGTCTCAGACGTTTGGTTCCTTTAAATAATTTTATTGTGGTCCAGCAACAGAGTAACATCTCGAGCTGATGTTTCTGAGGAGGGACCCCAACCAAAGGAAACCCTGAGCTTTTATACCCTCGCAGTCTAAGAGCATGGAGTCTGTTGGCTACAGAGTGTCTGGTCACCTGGATGGTGCCACAAGTTCTCACACTATTTGCTATGCAAAGATCGGTGCCTGTTCACAGCCTCTTGCCTCTGGCTCACACCACCCAGAGCTCAGCCTGCAATGGGCACTGTAGCACCACGCTGAGCTACCTGCACTAAATGTATTCTTCAGCATATTTTGTTGGTAATTGGAATTAATAATCAAATGAAACAACTGAAAATCAGAGGGTTGGGGTTTGTGTTTAGGTACTCATGGGTTTGGTAGCACCTCTCAAGGAATACTGCAGAAAGTGAATGTTGAGAATTTTTATTAAATTACATAAGTATAACACCTTGTGCCACAGAATCACAAAATCACAGAATGGGTCAAGTTGGAAGGGATCACAGCGGATCATCTGGTCCAACCTCCCTGCTCAAGCAGGGTCATTCTAGAGCACACTACACAGGATTGTGTCCAGACGGTTCTTGAATATCTCCGGTGAGGGACACTCCAAAATCTCCCTGGGTGATCTGTTCCAGTGCATGGACACCTGGACAATAAAGAATTTCTTTCTCCTGTTCAGGTGAAACTTTGTGTGCATCAGTTTCCACCCGTTGTCTCTTGTGCCATTGTTTGGCACCACTGAGCAGAGCCTGGCCCCATCCTCCTGACACCCTCCCTTCAGATACTTGAAAGACATTGAGGCGGGCCCCTCTCAGCCATCTCTTCTCGAGGCTGAACAGGCTCAGCTCCCTCAGCCTGTCCTTGTAACAGAGATGTTCCTGTTCCTTAACCATGTTCATAGCTCTCCATTGGACCTGTTCCAGGAGCTCCATGTCTCTCTTGTACTGAGGAGCCCAGAACTGGACACAGTACTCCAGATGTCCCTCACCAGGGCTGAGTAGAGGGGCAGGATCACCTCCCTCAACCTGTTGGCAATGGTCTCCCTAATGCACTCAGGATACCCTTGGCCCTCTCGGCCACAAGGGCACTGCTGGCTCATGGACAGTTTCTTGTCCACCAGGATTGCCAGGTCTTTCTCTGCAGAGCTGCTTCCCAGCAGGTCAGCCCCTAGGCTGTGCTGGTACATGGAAGTTTTTCTTCCCCAGGTGCAGGATCCTGTATCTGCCTTTGCTGAACTCCAGAGAGTTCTTCTCTATCCATTTCTTTGATATCAAAATTCAACTATATTAGAACTTAAAAACAGTGAAAGGATAATTGACTCCCTAAAGCTCTAGCATATATTTTAAATATATGAAATAGAGTTAGCCATGCATATATGTACAATATTTACAGTCTCTCAATAACATAGATATGAGATAAATTTACCATATTTTTTGTAAACATGTGAGACGCAATTGGAAGAAACAACAAATTATAAGAGGAAGCATATTAAAAGTATCGATAAGGTACTTGATCTTGACATTTAAGCACTTCTTCAGGGTGATGGCAAATTTACTACAATTTTATAGGGCAAAAAGACTGAAAAAAAGTCCCAAATATTTTTAGTTTACTACCGAAACAGTGTGTTCCTTACAAAATTAAAAAATGTTTAAAAAGAAAAGGATTTTTGAAAATGTGTAGATGACATAATTCTGTAAGTTTCTGAAACTTTGAGTAGTCACTAGAACCCTGCCTTTCATTTTGTTTTGCAGTGGCTGCATTTGTGGCTTTATTGTGGTTCACTATGGCACTTTCTCACTGTCATCCACCAGCATCGAAATTGGGTGTTTTAGTCATCACTTAACTACCCACACATTCTGATTGAATCTGTAAAATAGTTTTGCTGGAAATGATGAAAAAAATTTCATATTTGTTTCATAGAAATAAAGATGAGGTAATCAATTTTTATCTACTGATGCATTTTTGAGGAGTGTTTTAGAGAAAATAGGAAGGCCAGATACAGTCTTTACTTTATCCAATTGGATCTGAACCCAAATTTCCCAAGGAACAGAACTGATCCTATTTCTGTTTCTCCAGCTGTTGATTTTTCCCTTGGGGCATAATTAGGGTTTCCATATGCCCAGTTCCTACTTCATACCATATGTGTTTCCTTTATATCTGTACTTGATATCTCGGCATTCCGATATTTAAAGAACCTTGAGCTCATTTGACAAAGTATCAAACAGGGGTAATATGATTAAAGGGGAACTTCAGTTTAAAATTTTCCAACTTGTAACAGGAATCTAAATACTCAGTTCTCATTAAAGTTGTTGATAACTGTATATGCAAATTATTAGAAGCTAAAATTAAATTATATAAGATGAGAAACTTCCCTTTCCTTCTTTCATTCCCATCTCTGTTACTGAACTGGAAGTTCTACTATTTGTTCTATTCCTGTATGAAGAACTGTGACTAGCAGAGGTTTTGAGGCCAAATACTTTACAGAAAGTTGTAAAGTCATCAAAAATACCTTGCTATGTTAGATAATATTCTTTTTAACTAGAAAAATACTGAATATATCTATCCATAAATCAAAGTTCTCAGTATTAATTCATGCTCAGGTAGTGATGGGCAAAGTCTTGAAAAATAACCACTTAGTACCAACAAGCATCAGGGACATTGTGTTTCAGGAACCTTATTTCTGAGAATAAGTTTGGAAAACAAAGCATAAGGGCCATTTACTGTAATCCAAGAAACATATTTCTGAAAATAAGATGTGAAAAATTGCTGATCACAAAACCTCTTATATTTTGATTCTATAATTCACGTTGAATTGACTATGTGGCATTATTTACTTTATTTAACACAGTTTCAGTGCAAATAAGTGACTAATATCTATGAATGCATTCCCAGGTACTTACAAACTCGCAGGCATTCTCACTTTCCACTCACTTCAGAAACCATCTGTTGTAGGAAGTGCAAACTACCACCTCAGGATGATAAAGGAAATTTATGTCTCCTTTCCTCTGTTGTTTCAACAGAAGTATTTGGATGAAAAATACATCATGTTGGAGGCCCTACTGTGGTCTGAATTCAAGTATTATCCCTGACTCCTTATGTAGTAAGAAGACAGTAAACTCGAGTACTTAAACCTCCTGTCAATTGATGACATGGACACAAGCATGAAGACACATAAATAGCCTACAGTTCTTTCACTCTTGTTATGATTCAGTGAATCTCTTAGTTTCAGGAAAGAAAGAAGATAATGGATTTGTTTAGTATAGTTCCAATAAAATACTTATACTACATTTATAGTATCAGAATAAACTTGCCAAAATCCATGTGAATGACTAACTAAAATTTTTCATATTAAGTGATCCATTTATATCTCCCTTCCATAGCTTCATACTGTTAACAGTGACTTTAAAAAAAGTAAGCAGTATTTTCAGTATTTTTACCCACTTCATGCAGTTATTGATGCAATTGATTTTATGCAGAAGGTGCTGAGATACTACATGAATGCATAAAGCCTCAGAGTATTTGGCAGTTAGGACCTGTCCCAAAGGATAATGCTGTGTCCTGAAATATGAGAAAGGCCAGTGCAAAATATTCACATCTCCTGAGAATTTAGGACTCCGTTCCCTCAGTGATGCACAACATATTAGAGTTTAAATGAGTTACAGCAGTGATTCACTGCATATTAACCCAACCTAAGTTCCCTGAGGTTCTTTCTCCATATTTTGCAGAGTTCTGCAAAATGTTAGCTTCCATTAAATAAAGGTCTCTAGCTCTTCTGCTTCTAAAAAAGGGCTTTAATTCTGCAAATAAGTGTACTTATATATTGTTTACTCTATTCCCAGATGGTTGGGAATAACAATTCCAATAACGGTGAAGACTTTACTTATTCATCTTAGTGTTCTACTGACAACAAAGCCAAGTATCAGGCAGTTGAAAGCTACCATTACAAGCACATATTCCCAAACAGAGGAAGTTAAATAAAACAGAACATGTAATTAACTTATAATATAGTTCACATTATGAGAACAACTTTGTCTTAGTATCTTTCAGAAAACTGAATGGATAATATTTTTCTGGAAAAAAAAAAAGGCTTATTCTATTCTGTCAGTGGTTTAGAATCATAGAATTATGGAACGGTTTGGGTTGGAAGGGACCAACTGTCTCATTCCCACCCCCCTGACATAGGCAGACACCCTCCACTAGATGAGGTTGCCCCATACAGCCTGGCTATAAACACTTCCAGAGATGGGGCATCCACAACTTCTCTAGGCAACGTATTCCGGTGCCTCACCACCATCACAGTGAAGATTTTCTTCTTAATAACTAATCTATACCTACTTTCTTTCGGTTTAAAACCATTCCCCCTCATCTCATCACTACATGCCCATGTCAATATCCATGTCAGTACCTTTAGGTAAGTGACAGGCTGCTATGCTTCCTCTGCCAGTTCCCACAGGACCCACAAATGCATGGACTCATGCATCCTTGGGTTCTTTTTGTGGTCTCAGACCTGATCTTATTCTACAGTGGGTAGTTCTTCATTCTCCCAGGCTCTGTCTTTGCCTCCTGCAACTTGGGCAGTATGGCTGGAACGCTTGCCGGTGAAGCCCAAGGCAAAAAAGTTATTCAGTCTCTCAGTCTTCTCCATATCCCAGGTAATCAGGTCTCCCATTTCCTTCTGGGAGGGCCCTGTGAGAAGCTGGAAGGATTGCTGGCTTGACACATTTTGGGTGCATGTGGGGGGAAGGGGCAGGTTGGGCATTGCCCTGGGGAGGTGATGCCCTGCCCGGCACACCCCACTGCCTGGGGCCTGTATCCCAGCCTGGCAGCAGCTGCCAGTCCCTGGCACACTGGAGACAATGCTCCACCCCCTAGCCCTGGAGCCCCAGACTAGACCCAGAGTGGCCAAATGACCTGGGGGAAGGAAAACCAAAGAGTAACAGGTAGGCTTTCATATAATTATGGAATCAAACTTATATTCATTTTCCTACCTCCTTAGAGCAAAGCATGAAATTACTACACCAAGGGAGGCACATGTAGTAATGGTTGGCAATGTGTAAAGCACAATTGTGCAGAGGAAAGGGATGTTGAACTGTTGGCTGCCCCTGGAAGGAGGGAGAAAAAAGCCTGACAGAGGAGCAGAGGTGGCAGCTGGAAAGCTCTCTCCAGCTGTAGACAAAGAAAGCATAAGCGATCAAACGAACAAATTAAAAAAGAAAAGTTTTATATTTGAGAACCCATGAAGGGTTTGATAAAGTTGGAAAGATATTTAGTCTGAGCCTGGGACCCTGTTTGAAACAATGCGCTGAGGAGATTGGAACAACTCAAGTTTTGTAATAATCAATGAAGACATATTAAATTTTCATGTCCAAAAAAAAAAAAATAGACAAAATCAGGACATCCTTTTAGCACATCACCAATGATAATAAAATCAAACTCTTGCAGACTAAAAGTTTAACATACAGTCTACTGAACAACTTCTAGTGAATCTAAAGTTATCAAGTTCCTCTCAAGAAATAAATTCAACAGATAGGTTTCTTCATGTTCTATTTCTTTGAAAATTTAGGGCATTTTCTGTATTTGCTGGAATTATGGTATAAAGGATTTTTTGCATAAAGTTGAAGAGCTTGGATATGTACACATACATGTGCATACGATCACACAACATGCATATGTATGACTATTGATGTTCACAGATTAATGCTCATAGAGGTAATAATATTAATGGAAAAAGGAGATTCTTGTTCATTTCATCCGTTTTAGACCAAAGATGTGAATAACACTGGAATGCAGAAACACCTAATTTAAACAATGGTAATCTTTACTAAGGAATGGGTTTACAAGATTGGTTTTCAAAGCATGTAATAGAATGGACTCCTGACTATACAGTATACAAGAGGGGAATACAAATTGCCAACAAGATGTTAGGAAGATGGGAGCACCAAGTCAGTGCTGGTGAAGGTGCTTTACTTACTGTTCCTACCAAAATACTATTGTTTTACTATTATTGTTTCCCAAATAAATTATGCATGCTTTTTGGCTGTTACAGCTGTTTCATGTTTTCTTCCTCTATCTGGTTTTACACTTTTTCTTGTGGTAAAAGTCAAGCCTGACCACTGATTAGTAGGGAGGAGAGGCTTTCTGAGCTGGGAAGAGATTGGAAAGGAAGAACCTAAAGAAACAAGGAGGAAAATAGGACACGAGCATGTGAGGTTTTGTTCACTGAAAAACAGATCACCTTCATATTTAGGCATGTTCATCATTGTTGCTGACAGCATGCAGGAGAAAGATTAGCCATGTATAATTATGATTTGACTGCAGAATTAACTTATTATTTAATTGAAGTAATTCTCTACACAAGCTTCTGGGGTAAGGGGTGTCTTTTGTTACATGTTGATGAGAAGCAGGAGGGGGCTGTTGTAAGCTAATACCACTTGAAGGATGACTAGAGATAATGATTTTATTCAGTTCAAGTCTTTGATCAAAATATAAGTAGAACATCTACCCCTATAATGTACTTTTGAGGCTGATGTGTAATGGTGTTTCTTCACTGATACTTTAGATAATTCATCTCACATGTATTTCTGGGTCATGTGGTGTACTTGTAGCTGCTTCTGCTGGTCTTATGAAGACCCAGTACTTTAAACTCAAGGTCTAATGACCAAAACAGCTTCTAAAAATGAGCACTGATTATTCCAACTTGTGGAGAGATACTAGGGAATCTCCAGCTGTTTTGGGGCTTGTTAAAGTCGCTAGTGCTCACACAGCCTGAATTTGCAAGAGTTTATGCATTCCATTTACAAGAGAACATTCTGATTTCAGCTGGATCTAATTTGCTCGTCAAAGTGTGGTGGTTTGAAGGGGCTGAGTTGATGGACAAGGTTTTAGACCAATCGCTTCTCACGGTTTTGCATATAAAAGGCACTGAGGAGGGGAAGTTTCTTTCTTCTTTTCCGGTCCCTCAGCCGGGAGGGGTGGCGGGGCCGGGCCCGC
>VWZT01002310.1:111429-138630 GCA_013397055.1 Pachycephala philippinensis
GAATTTGCAATTTGCTCTTTCTTCTAATCTTTATAGAACATTCTGATTACAGCTGGAACTAATTTGCTCGTCAAAGTAGCACTACTATGAGTTTTACTCATTTGAGATTCTTGCCATGAAGTTTCCTTCCACTTCAGAAAGGTTTAATAAAGTAAATAATAGTTTGAAAAACCCAAGCCTTTAGAATATAATGTTAAAATTATCTCAAAAGTGTGAATGCTTATAGACTAGTGAAAAAAATTAGACAATCTCTGGGTTAAAACAAAAAAACCCTAATACAAAACAAATAAAAAACCAAAACCAAACAAAAAACCCAAACCCAAACAACAACAAAAAAACCCAAAACCCAAACAAAAACAACCCCAAAACACTGAAACCCAAAACCTGACTATCAATGCCCTCACAATCAGCTCCCTCTTCCTTGGGAGTTGTGCACAGAAAATGTGCAGTGAAGAGTGAGACTAGCACAATAAAAAGCAATACAAAAAAAAAATCCTGCATAACTGAGTATCAGTGTTTTGATTTGTTTCATGTGCACCTTGTCTGCAGTGTGACAAGGTAAATGCTGTAGCATAGATAAAGTTTCTTTATATGAAGAAAGACACAAAGTGTTTGAAAGCAGAAAGATTTGAAGCATATTTAATTTCAGACAGAGTAAAGCTGAAACATTTAGTGGTTATGCTAGTGAGAAAATTAAATTCATACCCCAATGTATGAATTCCTTCAGTTTCTTCAAAATAGGCTTTGAGATCTGCTACTATCTAGCGATTTGTTATGCTGCTCCTCAGAGCTATTTCCAGAACACAAATCCGTGCCTTTCCAGGCCTGTCAATGTTTGAGTCTTAAGAGCTATGAAAAGGTAAAAGATGTAGAGATACATAGGTATAGACACAGCCATTTTGTTCCCCCAGCTGTATCTATAAAGCAGGGATAAACTAACAGTGAAATTTGCATTTTATTTTAAGAATGTACAGTTTGATAAAGGCTGACTGATAGCATCAATGCCATGAACCAAGGTTGATGCATGTGCTTATATTTTTTGCTTTTCTCCAGGAAAGGAATACAGGCTAATTAAAAAACTGGAAGAGAGAAAGAAATTGAATTTATTTGAATTTATTTGTAAAATATATATTTTCTACAGTAAATTACTGAATTGTTCTATATTTTTTCCCTTTGTTTAAATTGTATATGCTTAGCAATCATGGCAGAAATGAGTGATTTTTAGCAGTCTAATAGTTTCAGGGTTAAAGTATTTGGATGAGTTGAGTAGATCCCACAAACTTTGTGAGAAATAACAGGTGGGAATGCATCGGGATGGGATACAACTGCCTTATACCTATACTTATAGTATAGGCAAATACTTACAGTGGAAGTTCATATCTCTGAAAGTGCTCAGGTTTCTGTATCATTTTGTCCTTGTCTAAGAATGGAGCATGAGAGACCCATACATTAGTATGCTACACCCAAATTATGTTTTACTGGAAATCAATACTGTTTAAAGCAGAGTGGGTTTGGCCATCAGTAGGTAATAAAAAAAGTGTTATGTAGTCTATTCAAAAATAAAGAAGTTTTTATCTCATGAAATTAAGATACTAAGATATATTTTCTATTTTTCATGTACAATTTTTGAGTACAGAGTCATTGTTATCAGCATAAAAATAATACATCAGCATGAAATAATACATTAATTGAGTATTTTGGATGTGAAGTAGAATATCTGAAATCAAATGAAGGACTGCATAAAGGTCAGACAGAACTGATAGGAAGAAATAAACCAAGTCATTGAAATGTTACAAGCTACGAAGGTAACTTGGATAAAGCTGAACAAGGATTAGGAAGATATGGTAGAATACATTGAGGTGGGAGCAGAATTTGCAAGATATTTAGCAATCCACTGCATTTCAGGGTGTGAATTCAGTAAGAGCACTTTGGTTCTTTATCATATCCTTTTTGTGCAACTCACTTGAGAGCAGTATTTTGGGAAGAGATTGCAATGTTTGAAGTGAAACATAATAAATAGTAATACATTAGGGAAAACAGTGCAGAGGATCACAGAATACAGACCATATTCAGCAAATATTACTTACTTTAGTAGCTGTGTCTAAAGAGAATGCTTATTGGTAAGCTAGAGTTATCATCTTAAGTTTATTTTACTTTCAAAATCTTGGGAATCGCACAGGCAGTTTGAGCTTTATACCTATGTGAGAGTAAACTGTATGTCCATGCTTGGGTATGTAAGAAGTCAACTATTTGTTGGGGGGGTTTATTCATAAACACCTCTCATCTCTGCTTTTAAAACCTTATTACCCAGGAACACAGTATCTGTTACCAACATGCTACTTTAGCTCTGTCTTCAACTCTGTCACACATCCCAATAAGATAAACATCTAGCATTTCTTCCACTTGTTGATAGCAAACATGCAATATCAAAGCAGTTTAAGCAAAATGCAGAAGGGCAAGGAAGTTTGCAGACCATTGAGAATGACTAGGCACAATTCAGTTAGGAAACTGTGCTTTTTGATGACAAAAATTACCTTGAAGAACACTGGTGTGTTGTATACATGTTGTTGTTTCCAACGGTAACGTTACTTAAAAATTACTTAAAACATGAGGATGGCAGTTACTATTATATTTTTTGTAATGAAGGTTTAAAAAAAAATTCTGATCAGCCTTGCTGTATCTAATCAAATAGTTCTTTCTCATCCTTAATCATGCTTAGTCTACTTACAAATAAGCCAGCTCTGCATCTGATATACAGATGTTCAATGTGCACTGCTCACATTACAAATTTTACGTGATTATTCTTGGGTAGTCAGTTGTAGTTGGAATAATGAACTCTGAAGATGGTCTTGCATGAAAGACTTGGATACTTTTATGTTAGTTTCTCTTAATGTATATATATTTTTTCTATATAAAGACTTTTTTTTTCCTTTAAAGGACCAAGATGAGCATATAGGGGGAAAAAAGTATTATAAACCTCACAGAGACTTCTTGAGAACTGACTATGGTAAAGGTGAAATCACTGATTTTACATAAGATCAGCAGATTGCTCTAGCAAAACTCACTACAATGCAAGCAGCCCCAAGAAGGGCACAGGAAAGGTTGGTAGAAACTCTGTACAGAATTTAGATTAGCTACTTTAGTGTACTAATATAAGTTTTAATATCTTCCTTAATAATAAAATTCATTTATATCCCAGACGTCAGGTTATTGGTCTCTTGGCCCCTTCAAGGAAGTAATTGAGCACCTGTATGGGGACAATGGGAATTGAGGAGTTCTGATTAGTTTTCTCTAGTTATAAATTATTTATCACCTCATTCCATTTTCCTCTTACACCTATTGGGACGTTTTCACAGTCTTGTTGCATAATAAGAAAGTGAACATCAGGATTCTATTTGCTATGGTTCACCCTCATGAGCCATTTAGTATTTTGTAATTCCACAGAAAAAGCTATCAGATCAGCAGAAATGAAGTAAGAGTTTTATAGATGTTTTCTGTTATATGATTTCTTTTTTAAAAAGGTAATGACTGACTCATTTAAAAATGAGTGAATTGGCTAACAAATCTTAACCTGTGATGTTATATAGGACATCTCCTGCTGAAAGAGCGAATATCTGTCCTACTTCCAAAATACATACAAAATGCTTATATTTATTCATGTTGAAAGCGAACACCAAGTTTTAACATAGCTTAATACATTTAAAGTGCACTTCTGCATTTTCCATTTTGAAAAATGGCTTTCTTAGAGTGGAGTGTTACAAAACAGTAATCTTTAAACTCGTGTGATTTTTCACATCCTCTTCCTTCAGTACACTTTTTATCTTAAAGGAACAGACCACAGTTTCTTTCCTACCATCTGCAAGTGAGACAAGATGGTGATGTAAAATTTGTGAGTAAACGTTTAGTCCTATGAAGAAAAGATAGACTTTCGTACTCATTGTATGATGTACTCCAGTCCATCATTTTGTACTAGGAACTGTAGACTGGTGCCTTCTCAGACCTATTGTTTATCACATAAAATCCAATAACATAAAATATGGTGTCATGTATTTGGGTTTGCATATGAGGGATCATACAAAAACCAAAACATCTATAATCAAGACCTGTCACTGGACGCAAGGGCAACATAGTTCCAAAAGTCAACTTACACTGGGCCAACATAGTTCGCAGTATAACATTGCAGCACCATCTGCAGTAATCACGCATGGGAAGAGATACAACGGCTCACCGACCTTATGGGCAAGAGCTACAGCGGCTCACCATCCTTCCCAGAGGCACGGTCGCCCAAGGCAGTCCAATCCTGGACTTACATGCGTAGGCTACTCACGGCTCTCCTGGGCACAGCCCCGCCCAGGGATTACGCGCCGGCCGGCTTTTCCACTTCCCCCAAGTGGATTGCAGTCCGTGAGGCTCATACTGCCAGAGGCTTCCAGAGCTTCTAAGGCTCAGCCAGTTATCACTGCGATACATGCAAACACAGGGTACCAGATGTCAAGAACCAAAAAGTCCAGCATAGAGCAGGGTGGCAGGCATCGGCTTAGCATCCACCCAACCAGCTCCAGCTCAGCTCAGTATCTGCTATTGCAATCCTGCAGCACAGCCTTTTATACCCATCATCTCTTGGGCTACTCACGTGCTTCTTGTTATAGGAATCACCACACCTGCATTCAATGCTGGCCTTCCCTCCTCCCAGGGACACAGCTGCAAGCCACCAAGGCCAAGGCTGCCTACAGCCTACTCTTGTAACCCCACAAATACTTATTCAGTTGGAAAAGACTCAGGGGCTGTAACACTTGTTCATAGCATGGCTATGACCTGCCACTCTCCTGCGATTAAAGGCCAATACAATAGCATGTAGTTTACTAAAAGACTGAGTAAAGTTGTGAAATCATAAGCTGAATACCGTGTATGATTCTAAGAGTTCATGTTGCAGAAGGATGTAACTAATATGACCAAGAGGAAAGAAGTGGCAAAGAAATATCAATTTTGAGGCCTGCTTCTGAGAAGAGGCTAATCTGGCCGTTCAAGTTCCAGGTTTTGCAGCAGCCTCCAAGGTGGGAAAGACACCAAATTCCCTGTAATTGCAAGTTACAAGGTGTGGGATGAACACCTATGGTAGCAGACAACTTGATCCAGGAGCCTTCTTAGCTCAATCTTCCTATGTTCATTTAGCATTATTCTTATGAATTTCCATTGTTGCATGCCTGGAATATTGGATATGTCTAATTTCCTCACATGGGTTCCTGTCCGCTGGACTCAGCCCCTCCTTGTGTTACCTGGAGAAGGTGACTGGTTTTCCCCAAAGCACAGACTTGTTTGAGACCTAAGAAAGCTGGTTTAGCTTCATCTTGTGCCATGTGACTTTCAGTCCAGTGCTATTTAGAAAAAAACCCCAAAAAAACTCTAGTTCTGCAAGCTGTGAAGTCAGTTGGAAAACTTACAATGACCTTAATAATTAGGCCAGGCTATGGCACAATCTCACATAGTAATCATTGCTCTGTTTTAAGGGTGGCAGGAACTCCTCATAGATTAAAGTTTCATCTAAAGAGAGTATATGAATGACAGTATGTTCCTCACCTCCTGAAGAGACAATGCCTCCCTGAGGCCTTATCCTCCACTTCTTTATGGGTCTTTATCATAGTAATTGTAGGAGGCAGTATAGCACACGTTGACATCCATTTGCCTTATTATAACTAATTTGAATAATTTATTGCTTTGAACAAAACTTTCCTCTTCTGTATTGTCAATAATACGATATATATTCAGGGAAAATAATAAATTTCTTGTTAAGAAGTTGCCAAATCCAGTTTTATGGACAAAGACTGGGTGGAAAGCACTGATGATGTATTCAGCACCTGATCACTAGAAAAAAGGAAACAAATTGAATAATTCTACACCTAATTTAATTTGTCAGAACATATTAATCATATAGGGCCAATGCTGCCCTCAGACTAATAAATTAATTTTCAATGGTATAATAGGGATTGTGATCGAATGTTGGAAGGCAAAATTAAACCCCCAATTTGGATATTTCCTGAACCTGAGCAGTTGTTTGACTGTCCAATTCTTTCCAGTATTCTATGAGAAAATAATTATTTTTGGTGGATTGCATAAGGAAACCATCTCATTTGTTTTGCAGAACGAACAGACACACAATTTGCAACATCAAAAGACAGCTCTTCAGAGGGAAAACGGCGGGTCAAATCTTCACTTAATGCACTGCAATACTGCCAGGTAGATAAAACCTAACACAATATTTTTCGGTAGTCCTGGTTTTCATTGCATCAAATTCAGGTTTATGATCTAATAAAATTCCAGGAAGGAACTGTAAATTCTGAAAGTAAAGGAGATTCAGGTAATTGCTAAAGAACAAGCCAGAAAATACTTAGTTTTAAGAAATTACTCAATGCTACTACTATATCCAAAAAAGGTGAATGTGTGTCAGCTTTATACATTAGATTCACAGAATCCATCTGGAAGGAAGGATGTTGAATAACAGAGATATTTAATTAAGAAATATTATATTAACTGTGAAATGAACATACTTGAAGACTGATGAAATAAAAGTATTACCTATATCTTTATATTAATGATTTACTCAAAGTGTTTAGATAATGCTGGTCCCTATTCTGACACTAAAAATGAACTTAGCACTCATATGGAATTGAAAGATAGTTGAGAAATGCTGTTGAAAGATATATTCCACATGATTTTTTTTGGTGGGGATTTTGTGGGAATTGTTTGTTGGGGGGGGTGGTTCTTTCTTTCTTTTTTTTTTTTTTTTTTTTTTTTGGAACTAAAATTTTGAAAATAAAAGGTAGTAGGCTTGTGTACTGAGTAAGGTTCAAAACAAATTATTTAAATTGATTGATTCCTAAATAATATAATTAGATTCAATATTCCACTCACATTTTTTTTGTCACAGATACTAACTGAGCCCCATTAGACCAGAAAAATAACCTGTTTTTTGGTGTGTTTTGTTTTCAAACTAACCAGCCAAGAAAGAAAATGCATTTACTTTCCATTATTATCCAAATTTGACTGCTTCCGATACTGAACTAGTTTCTTACTGCAATTGGAGACCATGCCAAACTGTCTGGAGCATCTTGAGAAAAAAAGTGGTGTTGTTCTTAAGAAAACCCAAAACCTCTCATAAAAAAGATACACACATAATAATTTCTGTTCTAGAATGAAACGCATTATCCTGAATTGTGTTCACAAGCATAAACTGAGCCATAACTGTGGCTCGCATGGTGTGGCACTAAGTGAGATTTATGATTGCCACTTAGATAACTTTCCAGTCCTGTGCTGATGAGGTCCCTCTTATATCTGCAATCAGATTAGGATCAATTATGACCCCTTTTTGTTCTTTCCATTCAAAAGAAATTAAGGGGAACAAAAATGGTTTTCAAGATATTGCCAACATTTTAATTTCTCGTTTCCCAATTTTAAAGAAAAACCTCTTGCTATTCTCTGCATATTTTGTATTTGTTTCATTGGGGTTTTTTAACTCTAACAGTTCAGTTCAGCCATTAAACTGATAAATGAAAAACTTTAACCAACTCCTTTCAGAAGTTCTCTTCAGCCACATCCACTGCATCCTGAAATTAGAGCAGACCTGAATCATCCAGTGGTGAGGCCAACACTGGCAGAGAACTGATTCATCAGAACATTGGTTTCATCTGTCAAATAATTCTATAATGTATTGGGTGGACTGAATGATCTCAGAGGTCTTTTCCAACATAAATGAATCTGTGATTCACTGATTCTGTGATATGAATATGCTGCTACTTTTTAAAACTGCATGTCCATAAAGTATGTTAGTAGATTCATGCTTCACATACAATTCCAACTCTATGTAAAGAAGAGAAGAATCTAGTCCTAAAACTCTCCTATCTTATGTGGGTTTCATTTTGTTTCTTTTTAATTATTTTCACCCTATTGTTCTAGTCTGCCATATTTCAGATAAAAAGTGTAGACTAAATTAAATTTCTTTCACTGGTTTTCTTTTTGCAGACTGTAATTATGTGGACCATCATTAGAAATACTTTTTTCCAAAGGACTGCCCTAAGAATTATTTCCAGTGTTATGGCTACTACTCCGAGTAGCAAATACTCTGTGTAGAAGGAGACTTCTTACATTCAAATTGCTTGTCACACTGCACTATAAAAAATCATGAAAAGAATTTTTTATAAAAGCATTCTACTCTTCATAAAAAACATATTAAACAGCAATTGAAAATCTGATATCTCTCTATGCCCTCAGAGAGCAGATGAATAGGATCACTAGAGAAATATTAGATGCTTTACTAGTATCATATTTTAATTAACATTGATTAAAACAACACTTTATATAAACCAAAACATTATTACCCTCACAGGATACAGTAAAAAGATAATTTTCAGAATAAATTGTTGCATTACAATAGCTAAGAAAAATAACGATAGTTTATCATCGAATTGGGCAATGTTAACAAATTCTCTTTATCTGCTTACTGACGACTTCTCCTTGCTCTGTTCTTCATGATCCGTTTGTTTTTTCTGTGCCTTCTTGTCCTAAATACGGTAAGTTTTGGGATTATGTTACAACTTGACCCAAAGACTTCAGCATAAATTTGGGTTTGTTCCCTCCTTTAGGTCTGTGCTATGAGTTTATATTGAAGAAGTAGTGAATGAGGAAAAAGCTATGGTTAAGGATGGTTGCTTAAATAATAATTTGATGTGTAATTTTTCTCCTCTCTTTAGGTAAAATTATTTTGTTTTCAAACAAAATATTCATAACATTTGTTCTATTTACACTTAACTGGTGAAGTTAACAATTAAAAAATGGTAATGAAGAGCTGAACATTGAAATATTTCAACTTTTGATTTTGAAATAATATATAATTTTGATTTTTTCTAAAATTAAATTATCAATATAAATATTAAAAATAACAAAAAAAATAGACAAAGAAGTTTAAGCACTAACAAAAAATGAGTGATTTCAGGTAACATTTTATTTGGAAGAGTGATCCAGAAATTCTAATGAACGTCTACATTTGTGTTTTAGTTCACATCATGAGTGTACTTTCAAACTACCTTTCCTTAGCACCCCAATGTTANTGCTTAACCTTATATAAGAGGTCTTGTGGCCCTCACACTGAAATGCTTCCAATGACCCTAAGTCAGAAGGCAAACATTAAGAGTGTACCTGATGTACCACAAAACCTAATAAGCATATGAACCACAGAAGTACTGCAAAGCAAACACCCAAAAATAGTGTAAATATTGTACACCCAACACCCTAAAGGTGCATCTTCTAGTGCCACACTTTTGGCTAATGCAGACACCAGCTTTGAGCTCTTATCTTAAGACAGTGAAATGGAAGGAGAGCAGATGCAAGTGATAACTAAACAAAAGTTAGACAGAAATTCTATGCAGAGACTGACTCTTTCTCCCTCCCGAAAAAAGTATTGGCCATTCACGGAAATGGTAATTTCTGAAAAAAAATAATGGAAGAAAAACAACACAACATTAGCTTCCAGAATGAGTATTCCTCAAAAAGAGCAAATAAAAATGATCCCTGAGAAGATAACCAGTGGAATACACCCAAATTCAACATACATGGCATAGGTAACATGAATTTTGGAATAACCTCCTTTTTTTTTGACTGAAAATCTCAATATATTTAAACAAAGGGCAGTAGTCACTCAAAATATGTAGAAAATGCTATAATGTGAGCAAATAAAAAACCCAGAAAAAACCCCAAAGCACCTTAATGTGTGTCGCTCTTAGAAAAACAACTGAGAAGTGATTTTGTTGCACTCTGTAAGTAGCTACACAGGAAGAAAATATGTATCATTACAGGGCTGTGTAATCTGGAGGGGGAAGGCATGCTAAAAATTATGTATTGAAGCAAAAACATAACTATATTCAGATAAGAAATAAAACATATAGGTTTAAGAGTATGTCTAATTAACTACTGGAACGAATTATTAGAGGTCTGGAAGATTTTCTATCTCCTTGTATCTTTAAAGTACAATTTCTAAATGCTCCACTGTGCTGTCCTTCGGGATGATTGATGCCTCTTTCCTATACTTTGTCAAAACTGTGAACTATTTTGTCTCATTTCAGTATAAATAGATTACGTATGATGTGTGAAACTTGGTGAACAAATTCAGTACATTCTTAGGCAATTCTTTTCAATTTTAAGTTTGCCTGTATATGTCTAGTTTTACCCTCAGTAGGAGTTTTTCTAAAAGTTATTTAAAAATAAATAATTCTGTACAGCTTTTTGTGAGATATATAACTATGGAACTAAGAAAAAGGGAGTAGCAGAAACACAGTTTAAGCCTTAAGATTTGTTGGCTTGTGCGGACAAAAACTCTTGAGCTTTCTACATTGATGAAGTGGGAAGATTAAACATATGTTTTACTTGCTACCATATTTATTTGCATATGCTGCCTTCTAGATGATCATATGGTCCTTTTACCTTTTGGCAAGACGACATATTCCAAAGAAATGCTACAATGTGATCAAAGTTCGTAAAATGTAACTATCCCATATTATGCCTTCTTCCTCTGTTTATTGTATAGAACTGCAAAAATGATTCACAGATACTTAAATACATTGCAGTTTGTTTTCCAGTGATGTCAGTTCAGGCATGCTCATACGGATTCTATAGTATGTCAAGCCCCAGATTTACAAAAGAAATGGGATCCTTTGAAACAGTACTTTCTCTCCAGAATATAGACTAACCAGTATCTTTAGACATGTGCCTTTAGTAAGATAATCACTTTCCAAGCCTTCTGGCTTTAAATTAACAAAGAGATTGGGAATGGTCAACTAGGACCCAAAACAACTGGAAGGAGCCAACTACCTCTTTTGCTGTCAGCTTCGACAGGGAAGGAAGAGAACTAACTCAGTCTGGCATTAGCAGGTGACATGTTCCCTGGTTATCCATGCATTTAAACATAACAATAGCTCTTTTAATAAATTGCACTATGTTCTCAGCGATGTGTTCAATTCACACAAGACAGCAAGTATTGTATTTGCCAAGTAAAATGAACAATTCATATTTTCATGTTTCAGTTTGATTTGCTTTTGTATAAATGAGAAAATTAAAATAGCCTTTCTGAGGAAACCCTCTGTGTCTCTTTTCTATTATTATATCTTCCTGAAAAAGGGCAATTGCACTGGATCATAAAACACAATCCCACATAGAACATAGGGGAAAAAATACTCAGGCTCATTTTTTATAGAGATTGGTTTGTCAGTAGATCAAAACCATAACATAATGACTGCAGTAGCCCAAATCAAGGATTCATTTAGCCCACCACTCTGTCTGTTAGGTAACCATTTGATGTCCTCTTGTTCCAGAAGAGACTGTGAAGGGCTAGTGCCATTTACTTGTTCCTTGGCACTCAGAAAACAACAGAAATCTGTTCTTCTGCTCCCTGCTATTGTGACATTAAGGGCATGGGTCTTTGTTTGCTGGTGTGGGTTGCCCCCCCCTTCCCCCTTTTATGACAGTTGTCCCATGTTATTACTTTAATCAACTTTCTATCAGTCTTTTCAAGTTTTTTGTTACCTTTTTTTTTAGGCTTTGAACAATAATGTTTACACAGAGACATAAAGATACTTCCTATTTTATTTTCTATTCTACTCCTAATAAACTGTAAAATTTGGGGCTTTTTTTTTTTTTTGGCTTTTGAGACAACAATCTCACTGTACTATCATAACAGCAAGATTCCACCTCTGACAAGTCTGTTAAGAGTTCATCAAATTAGGTAAAAACAAGAATATGGGTTGCTATGGTTGAGGGTTTGTGGTGAAATATTCAATCAAACTAAATATAGATTATTCACTAAGGTTCCTGCACACAGTCAACAGAGAAAGTCTATTTCAGAGATGATTCAGATCAGAAGCCTGAATAGGCTGCCTTTTTTTTCCTAGCAATATGATTGCTTAATACACAAGCTGGCTTAATAATGGGGCTGCCTGAGGCTGTCTTATTTTTAAGGAATGATAATTTACAAAACATGTTTTGTTGAAATAGAATCCTATGGAATGAATGAGCAATGAAGCCCTAACTGTATAATTAACTTCTTTTGAACATTTTGTCTAGATACTGTTACTAATATGTAGATGTAGTTCTACTGGTTCTGAAGGACAGGAAGCTCTCCCATTCACATGGCTGCCTGAGGAATGGAGTGTTCAGGTGACATGATGCAGCTCTGCAGAGGGCTTTTGAGCCCTCATCACAGCTGGATTGAGCCCATTCTGAACCACAGTGTCGATTTGTTACTTTTGTCATGTAGTGTCACGTGTCAGTAATGTGTTGTGTCAAGCAACTTACTTCATAGCTGAAAAAAGGGATATTCTGAAATCTGTTACTTGTTATTCTCAGCTTCTGCTACAAAAATAAATCGTCTCAGCTAAGTGGGAAACAAAACAACTCTG
This sequence comes from Pachycephala philippinensis, assembly GCA_013397055.1. NCBI lineage: Eukaryota > Metazoa > Chordata > Aves > Passeriformes > Pachycephala > Pachycephala philippinensis. Next base: position 123,870 of record VWZT01002310.1, read on the forward strand.
GTAATGTTCATTGTCGGAAGGTTTAAAAGCTATTTACCCTCTACTGTCAATAAAAATATGGATCAATATACTGAAGAAGCTGGGCATGAGGCAACAGCTTGATGCTATAGCAGATTTGAAAATTCATAAAGCTACCTTGTTGTTTATGGATACAGCTAATGGCCTCTCTGGTTTCTTGTGGGGTATTTTTGTTTTGTTTTACTTTTGTTTTTAGTATTATTCAAATTATTATGCTTAAATAAAGAAATCTGGAATAAAAGTAATCTTCAGAGGAGGATGTTGTTTTAAAAAATAAACATGGCAATGAGCAGCCAGAACTCTGTCACTGGAGTGGTACAAAATAACGCAAAATTTCATGTGCTCTGTTTTAGCAACCAGACTATGCATTTAAATGCATTAGACCAGAACAGACAATGATAAATGAACATAATGGTACGTATACATACTAATTTCCAAAAGAACAGCGCAACAAACAATGGCCTTAGTGACAATAATATTATATAGATTTTGCTTAGGGGAAGAAAATCTTAGCTGTGCCTTGAACAACATTTGTTTCAGGTTTTTTTAGGTGATCACAATAGCATTATGCCACAAAGACAGTGGTCTCTCACTGTCAATAAAACAGAACCTGAAATGGCACCTAAACCCCCCCACCAGATTCTATGATAAAATAGCACACTTTTGATAAAAATTAGAAGTGATAATTTTATTCTTTTCTTCATCACTGCCACAAATTTGTTTTATATGAGCTTTTTTGTTCTGGAAACATTTTTAACAATAACAAATTTCTCATAGGCCCATAGAAGATAAACAAATGCATAGACCACTTTAAAAAATATTTTTCATAAGGTCAACTACAGTTAGAAATGAATGTGCATTCTGTTTCTGATTCTTCTCTCTGTAATAATTCAGAGTAAATGATAATGTATTATGCTGTAAGTCCATAACCTTAGAAAATAAGAGCCCAGTTGGTGCTTGATTTACAAGAGCAAAACAAGCTTACAGAGCACAGGTCTGTGTTGTTTGGCAAGTAGTCAATAAAACTGTACCTTATGAATTTCTTTCCTAAAGGTTCTAATCAAAACAATTTATTTCAGGCATGTAAACTCTGCTGTTCAGACCTCAGCTACTGTCAGTGTACGAAATCAGCATCCGCAGGAGCTTCAACCATGTTAAACCGAGTCCCAGAGCTCCCCCATCTGTCTCAGTAACAGACAGATTTCCTCCTAGATCAATGTAGTGTGTCAGCTATGGTAAAAGAGATGTGGCTTTTTTCCAGCTTTTACTAGCTTTTACAATAACTACTTGAACAACTGAAATCTTCCCCATTCCAAGTACTATATTTCAGAAGTTATACAAAGGAAAATAATTGAAAGCATTATTCCACGTGAGTAAACCATGATGAGGAAGGAATGCAAATTAAAAGCCCAACTATACATAATGAAATTGGACATAAAATTGTAAGCAAATATTTAGCAAATTAGAAATCCTTAAAGTGAATGTATGCAGTCACAGGGACTTGTTTTTCACTGTTAATCTGTTCCCGGTATGTCTCTGAACTATGTTTATTTAGGGCTGAAACAGAGTGTATAAACATGTATAGGTTGGCTATTTTTCTTGAACCTTACGGCCATTTTATTTTAGAACATTAACTGAATACTTTTTTCATGCTAGAGATAAGGCTCAGATGGCATATATCACAAATTTACTGATCACTGAAGTTAGATTTTGATGCAGCTTCCTTGATAAAACCAGCAAGCAGATCCCAGTCTCAGCAACCTTTTTTTTTTTTTTTAAGAACCAAAAAAAAGTATATATCCTGTTTTTCTGAATCCCCCCTAAGGGAAACATACTCTTAGAAAATGAAAAGTCTCCTAGTTTAGATTCTTGTTGTGCAAACACAGTGGGTTTCCACCTGCCCTGTCACGCTGTCAAGCTTCAGAGGATGATATCACTTCTCTAAATGAGCTCAGTTCTGATTTGTCCCAGATTAACAGCAAATATCTTTCGGGTGAGATAACTTTTATTGGAGATTAAAGGGAAAAACAAACTAAGTAAAACATAAAGTACATGCGGAAGAACATCTAATATACGGCTTTTGATATCACCAACTGTGTCAGCCTAGCTCCTCACTCATGGCTCTGCTCTTCCAACAGGGCTCACTTCACTCTTAAAGGGGTAGTCAAAAAGCTAAAATAGCCTCACTCCTTTCACACATTGACTGACTTTTTCCAGTTAATCTCTTGCCAAGTAATAAACAAGAACCTTATTATTGTTGGACACCAACAGTTGTCATGGGAACATGGTAGCTTGTAGAAAAGGTTTTTGAATAGTTAAACAGTTATGTGGTGGACCTAAAAATAACATTACTAAACAAATTATTCAGGTTTTTTATGTTTTTTGCTTTTTTAGGGACACAGCAATCATGAATTGGTATACACATGTGCAAGGGTTTGTGGATTTCAAGCACAGGAATATTTTTTATAGGAATATCATACTAAAGAGGCAGGTAACTACTCGTGTCTGGTCTTCTAAGGTAGTCACTAATATCAGAGGGTAGCTGGGTACTTACAAATCTTGTTTTATTCAATTAAATTAGTTCCACTCTTTCAGAACAGACAAACTGATGTACCATATTGATCCATTGTTCTTTGGTTCTTGCAGTGCCCAGCTGTAGTCATCACTATCCAGCTGTGCACCCTGTGTCAGAACCAACAAGGACTGATGCTACCTATGTCACCAGGAACCTGTCAGAAAGCAAGCATGTACTTACCTTCCCACTTTATCTCTTCTAACTCTATTTTTATCCTCATTAGAATTTTTTTTCTGGAAGCTGTGTTTTTCAGCAAGGTGAGCAGGAAAGTTGTTGTAGAACTCCAACAGTGTTAATTAACGAAAAGTATACATAATTATTTAATACTTTTATTGAAAATGTGCTTTATTAATTTTTCCTATGCGAATGAAACCAGATTTTTTTAAAAAAATGTGCAGTTGACTGTTGAGGGCATAATAGTCTATTTTTACAGTTAGAGGTAGTTTGAAACTCGTCAAAAATGTTAGTGCAGTCAGCATGGATCAGTTGAACACATCCACATTACCTCATGAGTAAGCCTTAGAAAGGCTACATTTATTTTATTTCTGACTTGTGAAACAATTTCAGTACACTTTAAATTTGTGCTAAAGAGGAAATTTCCAGTATAGAATTATTATGACTTCAATGAAAAAAGATTCCTAAGCTTATATGTTATTTTATACTGTTCTTTATACATTTTTACAAATGTAAAAATCTCTGTCTAAAATTGTTTCAGCAAGTCACATCATTATACTTCAGCTTCTTTCCAGACTCTTCCTTCAGAAGGTGCTCTTTGCTTCATATAATGCAAGCGATCATGATATGTTAAGCTCAGGTTTGATAATGAGATGTCCATTATTTGAATTGCATTAAGAGGAAAATAAACAAGCAAAAATATTAGTAGGAATGCTATGCAATAAATGGAGTTGTTCCTCTATATCTCAGGTACTCTGAGATAAATATTGCTATGCCACAAAATCATAGGATCATAGCATAATTTAAGTTAGGAAGAAACTCTGGAGGCCATTTAGTGCAAATCCCTGCTCAAAACAAGTCCAGCTAGACCATGCCTAGGCAATCCTAGAGATTACAAATTTCAGTGATAAAGGAATAAGAAATACCTCAGTCTGTGCAAGAGATACAGATTCTGAGTGAATGTATGCTTATGTAAGCCCAAACCCCCAATATTGCATTCTGTTCTTTTTTAACAGAAACAAGCAGATAAAACTTATGCCAAATTTAGCAACATGTGTTATTTGGCAAAACCTATGGAAAAATATAAAGTAGGTATGTATTGCTGTTGTTTAATTTATTGAAAAAATAGATTTATCTTTCAGATGCTTAAAGAAAGCAAGTATTAGAGAAAGAAAAACCCCAAAACCCCAATGTTGGATCTCTCTAAACCAAGACAGCTAATGGTGACAAGCACTCATTTGTGGTGGTGGGGGAGGACCAGAGTAAGAGAGATAAGAGCTTTCCTAGACGTTCATGAGATGTATGTTCACTTTACCACAATGTATTTATTATGTTAACACTGGAGCTGTTGCAGAAAACAAAAGAATCTGATCTTGGGTTTGGAAAGGTTATTTCCACCTTAGGACCTAGTTGAAGGAAGTTTCAAGGACAAAACCAACTGAAAGTGAGGACATGACACCTATACTAAATGTATCTCAAAAGGTTTATTTTAGACTAGTTCTAGTCAAATCTTATCTAACATCAATTAGCAATTGCAGGCTCACGGGGTTCTCTCCTTGGGAGTGCAGCTGAATTTCATTTGAAGGGAATTCATCTTGTGTGCTCTGAAAATGCTCTGCAGCGTAAACAGGAGCTGGGTAATGGCAGCAACGCTTTTGCTTTAAAAAAATCATTCCTCTTATATCTAAAACTCTGGTATAGGAGGATCAAAAGAATCAGAATTACAAATATGCCTTCTTAAATGGAGAATTAGGAACCTAAATTTCTTCCAGGTCCTGGATGACAACCTTAGAAAACCATGTAAATCTTAGCAGCTGTATTTCTTCTTCTGTTGGAACCTAAACTTATTATCTGGCTTGGAGTGCTAGTCAATGCTGTACAGGTCTCAGCAGGATCCTTCTCCCAGTACTCATCTACCTACTTGGATCTAAAATCTCAGTGTGATCTGATTCCACCACTGATGTGACTTCCACATCAGAAACTGACACCATGACTGCTCTCATTCAAAATTACTGGAGTGGCATTTAATAAAACAACCAAGATGTTAATACTGAGAGGATTCTTAAACCTGAGATCCCTTCTTACAGATATTTTAGGATGGCAGTTGTTTATCAATGTTTTTACTGGATTTAATCAATTTACTACAACTCTCTTATAAGGAGAGATTAGATGCAGCCTTTCTGTTATGGTTTGGGCTGTTCTTTGCCTATGCTGTGATTTCTATAAAATCAAACTATTTTGAATATATTCAATGAATATATTATATTTAATATTAGAATATAACCCTCCAATTTTGCAAAAAGACGTCTGATATTGGGAGCAATATTATGATACCTATGCCAAAGATGTTTGCACTGATTGCCTGATGCAAAATACAGGAATTGGTTTAGGAGTAATACCTTTCTCCCTCTGGGTGAGCATCTAAATCAGAAAATTATACAGACAGGTTGGTATTATTCTTCTGCAAGGTGGGATAACATTAATAAGAGAGAGATGAAGAATCAATCATGCCCTCAAAAAGAAACAAAAAACTAAACCAACCTTAATCAAATTCAGTGATTCTTTCTGAAGGATTAGTGGACATAAAACATTTTTTTAGAGCAGGAGCACGTAGCTATTTTTCCTGTCTCTTGACTGGTCACTCTCACTACTTTTCAATTAATTGAGAGAGTTCAAATAAAGACCTTTTGTTAAAAGATATTTTGTCCTGTATTTAAACAGTAAGTTAAACTTTCTCTGCTAAAGAAAAAACAAACCAAGGAAACACAGTTATTTATCACAGCTAAAAGATAGAAACTGGTACAGGGAAAATAGCTGGTTTTCCCCACTGTATTTCTTTTTCACTAGTTTATTGATTCTGTTACCTTTCTTGTTGCTTTGCCTCCTATTCTGAGGTATCTGATTTCTTTTATCCCTATTTAGGAGAACTGGGTAGGATTATGGACTGTAGACTTAGAGGAAGTGTGATAGTGGCTGGCATATTGATGTTCATCATTACAATCTATAAATCCATTTATTAAATCAAATTTACCTTTCATTCATCAGTATAAAATTTAGTGAGTCTAACAAACAAACAGTACACATCTCCCTCCCTCAATCTTTTTCTATTCTTCTTTTTTCTATTGATAAAAACACCATAAATCACCTTATTTTCCACATCTTTTCCCCAGAAATATCATTGTAGTGGAATGTTATACAGCTGAGAGTCAACAGCAAAGACTAGGGACAAGAAATGCTCTCTGCCTTGCACTGCAAGAGTTTCACATTGTAAGTTCATTAGTTAATAAAAAAGAGTGTCTAGTAAAATCTAGCTTTAGAATTATGACAGCTTCATTAAATCAGTCTTTATCATTGCAAAAAGTGGCCTTCTAAACCCTGTAGGATTAAACAGCAGATCTCTCACAAACACTTTGTCCTTCCTGCCACTGTTGGAACAGCTTAATACTGTGGAGAAACATGGGTATTCAGTGTATTGGCTCATACACACAGGAACAAGACAGTCTTTACTGCCAACTCTGCAGTCTTCCAGAAACAGAGAAGCAGACCTCATGATGTGCAAACATAATGGTCTTTGCACTTACACATTCCCTCTCTGATGCACTGTGTGTACAGATATGCTGAACTATTCATGTTCACTGCTATTCATGTTCTCAAATAGGAACTTTTGCAAATCAGTCATGGCAAAACTGGATGGTTTTTTTTCTTACCCCTACATTTTTAATGTAGCTGTGCTTTGGTCAGTGATGTAGCGCTCTCTCTCCATCTCTCCCCACCTCCCCAACCCACACATATATGGGATATATATGTATATATTTTGGATATTTTTGCCATTATTTATCATGTGAAAAATCTGTGAGGCTGGCTTGTGGGAAACAGTGGGGAGAATTTTCCTCTTATATTACCATCTTCTTGTCAATAGAGGCTTTGTTATTTATGACAGAGACAGTACCGTGTACATAATAAATAAATAGGTAAGCAAGAAGAAAAAACCTGGTGTTTTCCTTTTTGCACAAATAGGTAACAAAGCTGCTTTCCATCTGATTCTTTATTTTGGTTGTACTGTCTTGTAAGTGCTGGACCTATATTGCCACCTTCTCTTGTAGTTCCAGAGACATGGCAGCTTGCAAAAGAGCTTTATTTTGTGTTCCCACAGTGTGCTGAATCCTGTGAAAGGTTTCCAAGAAGTTTGTCAAATCCATTATGATTGTATCAGTTTTTATATGCTTCATAGGAGGAAACAGAATTAGACTGAATGTTATATATCTGTGTCTCTGTGTGTATGTGTGTGTGTTTAGAGACACAAAGGAAGACAGAGGGAGAGAAATAAAAATAGTTGTCAAAAATAATAAAATCCCATGATATTGCTACATACATAATATGTTCAGAAAGCCACCTAAGGTACCAAATGTTAATTATCAGTAGAAGTACAGTTAAAAGGTGTAACACTTCCACCCATCCCTGTGACTATAGGTCATTCTTTGTCATTGAATGCTTCTTTAATTGCTCATGCTATTAGCTGACAGAACCTGCTCACCCTAGTAAGGTGAAATTCTTTTATTTTAAAGGCAGAAAGGAAAAGTAAGACAGCAAAACAGGGTAGAGATGTAAAATTAGTCACAATCATGAAAAGATGCTTACAATAGGGACATTAGCCATTTAGAAACTCAAACCTTTGGAAGTCGCTTGGCTGGGAAATTAAAGAAACAAACAAAAAGAGCCTCTCCTCCACCTTTAAAGCAGAGAGAATCTCAGAATTTTCTTCCATCTTGCTACTTGGAATGCTAGAAGTGAAAGAGGTAGGCTGGTTTCTTATCTAGCAAGAGCTAAATGACCATTTGACTTTTACAAGTCAGAATTCCTTTTGGAAACTGATCTGGTATTCTGTTTGTTTAAGAATAAAACAGGTGGTTGGAGTCAGTGAGTTGTTGGACTGAAAAAGCTCATCTGCAGGATTCTTCTTTGACTTCTTTGCTTTACTAAGTGTTCTCGGACTGCTCCAAAGAATATTGTCCTGAAGAGAAAAAAAGATTATTTTGTTCTCAAGTTGCAATTATCTTCCCCAAACCTCAGATGGCTCTGACACAGCTCATTAACATGTTATGCCTACCAGTTTCATTCCTTCACCCAGTCCTACCTCTTCTTTCCCTGAGGAGCTTTTCTGCTCAGCTCAGCCATGCACAGTACTTGCCAGCTCACTATGGGTCCTTCACACCACGAGTGCTGTGAGAACACTTTTGCTGTGTCTGTGTGCATGAAGCTTTGCACATGTGCCTTTTCTTTCTGTGTTAATTGCTCAGATACAGAAGACTAGAAACTCCATCACAGCAGACTTTGGATTAAGGTTGATTTAGGTCACTGAGTAGCAGTGATGGGATATGCACTCTTCAGAAGCCCAACACAGTTTCCTAATGTGTTGTGTTTAATGAAGGGTAGTAATTAACCATGACCAACCTTGTAATTATTAACATGCTATTGTTAATGAGACTATAACTTCAGCTATCACTTTGTGAACACCAATTTAAACCATAAGAAAAGAAATTAAAAATATGATGAAAAATGTAGGTACCATGACCATCACAATATTTATTATGAAAATACCAATCTTCAGTAAAAAATAAGTTTGAAGCAAATTGACTTTGTTGTTGCACTGAAATTTTAATTCCTGGCCAGAGTTGTTTGCAACTGTAGGTAATATTTTTAAAGCAGATTTCTCCTTTGTTAAGGCTTTTTAGCTTTCACATTTGAAGTTTATCTGTTTAGATGTTGACCTTGACTGCTCTGTTCTCTTTTTGGGTTTAGGTCAGTTACTCAGTAGAAAAGAAGTAAAATTCCTAAGATTTTATCTGAACTAACTTGATAGATACCTAGGAAAAAAATAGCACATGAGACTTTGATTTAGGATTCAACTCTTGCTTTTTTTTTTTTTTTCTTTTTCCCCTAAGCCTTGTTTCTTTACTTCCTCTTCAAGTTTTGGTAATGGTAAGCAGTGCACTTCAAAGTAAGAGCTTCCCTATAGAGAAAAATCTATAGGCATTGTTTTTCAATATCACAGCTATTCACACATTGACCCCAGTAACTATTCCATCCAAGTGTCCATTAATGGTCTGCTCACCTTGGAAGAGAAAGTTTTCGTATTTAAATTTTTGTTTATTCCATTTCAAAAGTAGAATTAGGAAAAAAAAAAGAATCTTAATGAGATATGGCAGGAAAGAGAATTAAAAAAGAAGTGTGCCTACAGTGGTATTCTGGGCCTTTTTCTAATGTAGTCAGGGCCAATGCCTAGCAATGGGGAATGCAGAGGCCTAACAGAGCAGTTCTGATTTTGAAAGTACATAATTCCAAAGAATATCAGAATTATTTACTGGGACTACTTCAGCTGTTCTATGTCACCTATAGTATTCATCTTACAGCCTGCTTTCAGCTGCCTGGTCTTGCTCTTCCTTTTCCTAAGTTCTTTCACTTTCAGGAATTTAGAATTCAAGTGCTTTCCTTGTTACTGCATGAGGGTCTGCTTATTCTGCTTGCTGGGGGTACAATAGGAAATTCAGTTCAGCTGAATTAAGCTATGTCAAATATATATCTGACACTGAGTTACTGGAATTCTTTTTAAACCTAGTTTGACATTGCCTGTGTTCCCAAAGAGGAGAAAAATCACTGACATTTAGAAATTGTTCCCTGTTACAAGATAATGTTCTTTCTCATCAGAAAATATAAACAAGACACGGGATGTCAAACAGATCTTTCAAAATGCCACTCAGAATTTTCATTTCAATTTTACTTATTCTTATCTTGAAACTAAGTATTAGCCCCACTGAAGTCAGCATTGAACTCCCTTTTTATAAGGTCTGTCACAAAACAGTGTGTGGGTGATTTATGCCTTTTAATGTCTTTTCCAAATATCTGTCTCACAAAGTGCTGTTTTGTTGTCACAGAGGCTCTCTGAGACTGACCACAGTTGACTATGTACTTCTATTCAGAGAAAAGGATTTAAAGTCTTCTCATGTAATGTCTTCCTCAGAATACACAATCTGCAGAATGTGCTCAGGAGTAGAAAAAAAAAAATTTTTAAAGGAAAAAAACTTGAAGTTATGCATTAAGCACAAACCCTAGAAGTGAGATTTACTATCTGTAAAAAATAATAGCACTTCAGTAAAAAAGAAAATCCGGTATCTTCATTTATATAGCTTTTCAAAGGGATGTTACGAAATTACTTCATTTGAGCCTACAAGGATTGACAGAAAGCATCTTTGCAAGTGGCTGTTTTTTTTGTTTGGCTAGCCAAAGCAAAAGCTGAAAACTGAAGCCAATCAAATTCTGAGAGGAAGATGTTTTCTTTAAATTAGGGAGGCAATGACATTGCAACAACTTTGCTCAAAGACTGTTTTCTTTTTTGAAGCCTTGCTAAGGAGGCAGTAAGTCTAGGCTTGTCTGATTTTTTTCAAGTGTATCTGCTGGTTAATAAAAACTATTGTTTCTTCTCAGAAGCCCTGTTTCCTTTATTTCTATATTCAGATGTCTTTCTTACATATACACTACATTTCATTGTAATAAAGACAACTTCCTTTCATAAACCATTGAGTGAAGCACTATGAACTTGGTAAGGATTATCAAACCATGACCTTAAGTGTCTCCCTGAGCTTGATTTCTGTCAATTACACATTTAAAATTTTTTTTTTTTAATTAAAAACAGTTGAAAAAATCAGCCAAAAAAGTCTTCATAGCAAGAAAACCGAGAATGGGGGAATATATGTGAGCAACTTATTTCCTAGTCTATCATTAAAAAAGTTATATGGAGGTGTTTTTTCTCCTAAAGTAACTTTTGTTAGGAGAATCATTTTATGCCAGACAGCTCATGGCCTGTGTCTCCATGCTTTGTGAAATAAGATCTATAAAGTCTAAGAGAATTCAGATTTCCACAAAATGTGCTCCTTATATTTTTAAAATTTAAAATCTCATTTTTTTTAAATGCCAGTATTTTGAAATTTCTTTGGAAATAACAAATAAGGAAAAATTTTTTATGAAGTGTCCTCATGTCCTTCAAATGTTACACATTTGTATAAAAAGAATTAGAGATGAAAATTAATTCAGACTCTCCTTGTGTTCTAGTGTAGTTTTCAAGCATTTGACTTTCTAATTTGGGAAGAAAAACCCAGCATTCAAAACCTAAAGTTCAAATTTTTGAATGTGTCTCACAACTGCAGATGAAAAATACCAAGGACCTATTGGGTACCTCCTATTCCTCCAGAAATGGAAGTACTGAAGTTGATACTACTGTCATAGTAGTAAGCTGGAATTTGAGGTTTAGGTTCTGCTGTTCCAAAGCTGCTCCTGAAGCAAGGGCTTACAGACACCTCAAACGGCTGCAACAGCATGCCAGCTGCAGTTTTGTTGAACTCTTGTATATCCAAATGGCAGGGAAGACATTACATCATCAACTGCCAAGCCACTTAGCAGACCTCGAAGACAATGTGGAAGAGATGTGTCATTGCCTCTGCATTCAGCAGCATCAACAGTGTCCATCACTATAAAAGAAAGGGTAAGTGGGAGTTAACCCACAGACATGAAAAATTATTCCCAATTCAGTATGTAGCTAAGGCTGGCGGAGTGGGGAGTAAAAGGGAAGGCCATAATGCACTGGATTTTCTGCACATTTTCAGAGTTTAAATCATACCCCCAAAACACTGAACTAGGACTCTAGTTTACATCCTAATTCGAATCCAAATGCTAATACTACCCTTGAGCACAACTAAGGACTTGAGGCCTCTAGAACTGCAGGTATCATCGTCTTTGGTTTCTTCCACAGTTTTGCCAGACCTGTATGGAGAGCCTTTCTGTGGACATATTAGCATTAATACTAGATTAGGATAAATCACAGTGTAAATACTAAAGTGAGGTTTGCATTTAAAATTATGGATTGTTCGGAATACAAAATCTTCATCCTGCCAAACCTCTGAAGCCAGAATGGGATGTGTGGGCAGCCTCTGACTAGGTCTTTACCAGAGAATGACTACTAAGAATGGAGACAGAACTGGTTTAAGAACACAAAAAACTGCATGAAAAGTGTCAGTTCATCATTACGCAAAAGCCAGATCACAAAACTGGTAAGCAGTGGCTCAGAATTTGCTCCACAATGAGCCACTGATGCTATGGTTAGTATTGAGGGTATAATTGCATTTAGTCTTGGGAGCAAAAGAATAGGTTTTTGTCAAATTAGCAAAGGCTAAAGGAAGGACTGTTGTTTGACATTACAACAGCTTTATTGCAGGCTACATTTTGGCTGTGACAGTGGGTTACTATTAAAAGTATGTTAAAGGTTAGAAACAGCATACATTTTGGGGACAAAGACCTCGATTTACTGCTGTGTTCTGCAAAGCCCACAAAACTAATCTGGACATTCAAGTCACAAAGAATAGTTGAATATTTAGAGGCTATGGATAGGGTCACAACTGGATTAGACAAAAATTAGGTATAGAGATCTAGTCACCGAGAGAAGGAGGGTTTGCTACATTTTCAAATTCTGTGAGGCCTATGAGGATATTGAAAGATAATTGCTCCAAATAAAAAAATCAAAAATTTATGAATCATCACATTACAGATCAGTACAAAGATAAAATTAGGCCTAGAGCCATTTGTGATTGAAGAGCTCAGATTAATGTCCTCACAGGGCTCAAGATATATGAGTGAATACATCCCACCATAATATGTCATATTACTCTTTCTTTCTTAGTTTTTTTTTTCTGGTATGTATATGGTAATACGTTTCTGTAAAAATTGTAAATATAGCACAGAGAAGAAGAAAAACCTCACCGTTATGCATATATCTGTATAAGTCTATAGTAAATCAACTGCACCAGAGAGGATGGAAAAAAATGTCTCTCAGAATAGGGAAAAAGAATTCAGAATAGATTAATTCAGCATATGTTAAATATGTCTCACAGTTTGATTACTGAGTTCATTTAACACATTTCTGAGCTCAACTTGGCTTTCTTCATTGCTTTGCAATTTTGTTTTACAAATTTTGTGCTTGACACTTTATGTAAGATGGGAATCACACTCCAAGACTTACAGTAATACCAGTGTAAATTGGGCATAGAGGCACGGAGCAAAACAGTATCTCTGGATATATGCTGATGCCCCTGAGATGAAAATATATCCCATTCTCTTGGACAGAATTAAGAAAAAGACTGAGCTGAGAATAACCTAGTGTACATACAACCGTCTGTTCTTCTGACCACTTTTTTCCTAAATCTTGTATACTCTGACAGAGCCATTAAACAACTGTTTTCCAGTGACATCACTGGAAATATTTTCTTTCTTTTTTTGGCAGGTCTCTGCCTTTTTATTTTCATCTAGGTGTATGTTATGTTTTTGAGATAGAAAATGAGATACTGAATTATATATTACCTTGTTAATAATTTTGAATATTTAAATGGGAGCTATCCACTTGTCTGTGACCTTCTAAGTTTAAAATAACCTCTTAGTACGTGGTTGAGACTTAGTGTTGTTTGCACATTTTCATAATTGTGATTCACTGAAATGAATTTTTCATTAATTTCATCACTATTGTTTGTTTGAAAAATAATTAAAATTCATTAAAGCTCCTTAATATTATTTTCTTGCTCAAAACTACTTTTTCATTGAAATTGATGAACAAAACCAATAATTAAAATGCCTAGACACACAAAATATATGATGTCTAGTTAAGGCAAATAGTTTGAATTTAAACAATTTGAGGAAATAAAATTGTCGAAGTGGCTTAAAAATTCAAATGGCTCATATATTTCCAGGAAGAGGCTTTGTAGGACGGCATAAACATTCATGCAATGAAGGTTTCCATTCACAACGCAAACAGAAAACAGCACTCTATAGAATGCATTAGCAAGTGTAAATAATCACATACAAGACTAAGAGCCAAGAATGTGGCTCAGTGCCACGGTGTGTCAGTGCCTCAGCGCCAGCCTGGAAGAGGCCCTGATGCCAAGGAGGATGGCACTAGATACAGTTCTGTCTGTACTAGTCAACACAGGAGAAGAGTATATCCCATTACATTATTTTTTTAAGCTTGTTCTTCTTCAATGTCCATTATAATTTAATCCTGTACAAGCCATGATTTTTTAAATTTGCATTTTCATGCTTATATGAATATAAATTGAAGTAAAGAAGTCCCAGTAAAAATTTAACATTTTACTTGTAGCATGTCCAGAAACACTGAAATTCTTTGTAGAGCTAAGGATATACGTTTAGTTCTTTTTCTTTGTTTGCATTGTCTGAAACCACACAAACGGGTTGTGAATAGTTTACTTTGTGTACAGAAATTGCAGTGGTTACTTGTAATTGAGCTCATAAATTGTGCTGTTTCAGGTTTCTAACTGGATAGGTGTATGTCACAAGGAGGGAGAAATATTAAAAAAGTGATGCCATTGCTGATTTACTGCAGGTTAGTCTCCGAATAGGGTTTCTTAAATGTAACTCTTTTACTTGCTCATCTTTTTCATATGTGATTTTTCTTGGGGGAAAAAATGAAGGATTACCATGAAATTCAAATATTATTTACTGTTAATATATTAATCCAAACTCATCCTGCAGGCCGCATTTTCTTAAGTATTTTGAACAGACTTAGAACACTTTTTGGACTAAGATTACATTATTCTTATGTTTTAAAGGATTCAAAATGTTTTTTTAAGAACCTCAGTCCTCTTTTGCCTCATACATTCATGCATACCACTGATACGTTCTAAATGGATTACTTTTGTTGAGATGCAGTAATTGCAGGTTAAGAAGCAGGTCTGCTTTTGAAGAAAGATGAACCAGATCTTTCTCTGTGATCCCTAGATTTTCAGAAGAATATAGGAGAGTATGCACTTAATTTTTCTCTGGAATTGTTACAATTATGAATGAATAGAAAAGACAAGATGAAAAACATAGTGCAAGAAAGACCTATGCCCTATCATAATGAAATTATTTCTGAAAAAAAAACCTCTCCTTTTTTTTTTT
>VWZT01002310.1:147481-158020 GCA_013397055.1 Pachycephala philippinensis
AAAACAAAACAAAACAAAAGCACTCTTGTTATTCATTGACTAGTGTTTCATTTTACTGATCTACTTAAGGAAGAATACCATAATATTTCCAGCAGCCAAATGTTCTGCAAGCCTAAAGGTCTTTCCTCCATGACCCCTACAGCAGCTGAAGAGAAGGAACAGCTATGAGGCACTTGTACTCATAAATTCACAGCCAAATTTGTTTCTAAGGAAACTGTACTAAATAAAGTTTGACTCTCTTTCATCAGGGCTACTGTATCAGTCTGTCCTGGGGAGACAAATTTAGTTTCATTTTTTTTCATTCCATCAGGATGGTAATAGCAGCAGTTTAGAGTCATTTTACCATCCTCTCTCTGTCACTTTTCGCTGAGTCCTTAAAACTGCTTTGGGGATTACTTTTTCTTTGTCTACTGGTGGTTAATTTCCTTTAATCCCAAATCTTCCAACCTCTGAAACACTTCAGATGTACAGAATTAGCCTCTCTTTCTAAATTACTCTTCACATTTTCATATTCTGTCACTCTGTATATTTCACAAAAATAGGTTCTCTTCCAGAAGCACACATTTCCACATTTCACACCCTTTACATATACGAAAGTGCTCAGACCCTAACCTCTCTATAAGTGTAATTTCAGTGCACAAGGTATTGACACAATGGGTTCAGTTCATTTGCTCCTTGCTGACTCCTTGTTGACAAGAAGTCAACATCCATTTGAATTGCTTTAGGATATCCTGCCTGATGTCCATCTATGAGTCCGGAGTGGCACACATCTCCTGTAGGCTCTTTGTCAGATATGTCAGCCCCATTTAAATCTCTCAGGTCATCTCAGATGGCACTAGACACCTTTGTTTACAAGGCAGAATCAAACACTCCACTTCAGCACATCATTTTTCCGTGGGACCTAGATAAATGTTTAAAGTTAAACACAGCTTCAGGGTACCTCTGAATATGGAAGGTATCCCTGCACTGCTGGAGTCTGTTCAGTTAAACCTTTGATTTGTCCTCACACAACTGGTAATATGAGCCCCAAAATATCCACTTGAAACTTTTTCCAGGTAATACAACATTGTTCTCCTAAATCTACAATGCAGCAATAAAACATACAGATCACAGGTCAGAAAAAGCATTCAAAAATAAGAAATGAGATTGCATGATCTAATAAACAGAACATTACACTATGGAGAGATGGCGATTGATTTTGTTCATTCCAAAATGACAGTATAAGTAGATAGGTATTCTGCTTTTAGAAGTTCTCTCATTTTCTATAATTGCTTAGGGGGTGATGTTCTCTATTGCTTTTCTTTTGGCATTTTGTTGGCTTTTTTTTTTCTTTTTTTTAATTCATTGCTTTATTGCCCTGATGGTGAAGCAGGCTTGCTCCAAACTGGAAAAAAAGCTTCAAGTATATTTCACTCACACTTTGTCTTCAAAGAATTATTTATTCCTGTACCCATGTTGATCTCACTTTGTAGTGCAGGAAATGTCAATAATTTTCAGTAAGAATGAGGAGATACAGCCTCAGAATTTCTAACTTTGCTAATGCAGACTTGTAAAGGTTTACACGTGAACAGCAAGACTATGTACTTGGTATGCAGCTGACTTATATTTGATTTACATCAGCAGTAAGAAACTCCTGTTCTTTTGTTCTGCAGAAAAACTTTCAAGGAGCACCATTTTCACCAGGCAGTCCTAATGAGTCAGAAACACAGGAAAAAATTAAATGAAAATACAAGAAAAAAAGAAAGAGAATCTTTTCCTCTAGATAATTTCCAAAAAGTGCACGTTTAGGCTTCCTGGAAGGTTAGCTTAGATAATAAAAAGATAAGGTCTTGCAGAAATTGATTCTTGTCTAAAAAATTTTAGATGGGCAGCATATTTATGTATAAGTTTAAGTCATAGTATATATTAAATGGGAAAACTGAAGCCTGAAAATTAAAATCAGAGTCCAGCTTTACCAAGTGAATCAGTAGCAGAATCTTCCTGACTCTGCTCCACAGTAAGGGGACAGGGACGTGGGCACAGTGAGCAACAGGCTGTTTAGTACTTCGTTGCCAGCCAGAATTAAACCATGACATAGAACAACAACAGGTATTTTTTTAAGCTATAAATATATAACTGCCTGAATTTCAGTGCAGTTTTGCTTATGCAGTAGTGTCCTACAGTATCCTTTATAACGTTTTGTTTGTTTCTCCTAAAGAGAAAGCCTCAGAATTTTAGTGCAGTAATTTGATATTTCATCACTTCTAGGATATTTAAATATTCTGAAGTGCAAACTAAAGCTTTCTATTCATTTGCCCTTTTGGCACAATTTTATGGTATTTCTAATATTTGCAGTGGGCTACATCAGACAAATCACTGAGCTTGTCTAATTATCACCTTCAGGATTTTAATTTTGTTTTCCCCAGATGTCTAAGAAAAACTGTTTAGCTTATTAAGGACTGCAATAAGAGCTTCACAGACTTCATCTTAAAAAAAAAAAAAAAAAAGGGATGTTAAGCATTTTTGTAATGATGCTATTCTCAAAAATCAAAAGCAATCACTGATTTAAAATTATTGTAATTTTTTTCTCAGATTTCTACTCTACCATGTGCCTGTATTACAGTTATTAATTACACATATGATTAGTACAGTTTTTTATTAGAATTTCTGTTTGCTTGTCTCCATTTCACTGCTCTCTCCCTTTCTCTTTGTCTCCATTCCATAAAACATTCTCCTTGACGTTTTTTTCTTTTTACTATGTTTTATTTAGAAATTCACTTTATTTTTTCCCCATTTTCCCTATTTATCTGTGTGCTTGTCTTCTTCCTGTTAGTTGGGATCAACTTTTCATATTATGTCTCCCACAGGATTTGCACTGAAACAGAGGAAAGGTTTGAGGAGGAAGGAATGACAGAGAGAAACTACCACGTACGAACGATAATCCCCTCTTTCTGCACCACTTGATTCCTTGCTGAAAAGACCACCAACTGGCCAGTGGCAACAGTAGGGTGGGGAGGACAGGAGACTGGAGTGAAGGACTGAAGATGAGACTGGGAAAAGGGAGAGAAAAGGAAAAGATTTAATGTTCGTCTTTTTGTTTCCCACTAACCAAATCTATAACTAAACATTTATTTTCACTGACAATAAATATAGTCAATTTTCCTGAAGCCAAGTCTGCTTTTCCTGAAGTGCTAAGTTGTAAGTGATCTCCCGATCTTTGTCTCAGCCTCTGAGATTCCTGCTCTCCCTGTTTTCTCCACTATTATTGTCTTCTTTCCTGGAGGTGGGAGGAGGACAGCTAGGTGGGAGTTTGGCTGTTAACCAAAGACTAAGCAACCACACAAAATCAGATCAAGATGTGCAGACGCTTTTTCTGTACCCTGCAGAAGAAATCATACTAAGCCTTCATCTCAGTTACAATCTTCAAAATCAAGGGTTATCCTTCACTATCTCTAAAAAAAGCTGGTGGAAATACCTGTACTGTAAATGTTTGAGCTTAAACCAGATAGGAACTGATCAACATTCTAAATTTTATTTATTTCCACTTTTTCTCTTTTTCTCTTTTCTGTCTTCTTCCTGTTCTGCCACAGTCTCTTATCTTTTAGCTTTTTTCTCATACTATCTCTCCTATTTTTCCTGTGTCTTCAGTACCATAAAGGAACTAAATTTTACCCTCATGTACTACCATGGCCAAGATTTTAGTCATAAGGGCAATAAACTGCATTTTTTAACAATGTATGTCACTGTAGCCCCATTAGGGTTACTGTATCTATGGTATTACATAGCAACTAAGATCTGGTCCAGAATTCCTCATGGTACTTAATGGAGCCATTCTCTTTTTATGTAATCAACTCATAAATCAAATTATTGTCTTCAGACTGAGGGTCTCTGAATAATAAATACCCACTGGTTTTTTTATTATCCTATGATGTAATTTAATAAAATCAATGTTATTAGTTTTGTCATGTTTAAGTTACCATAGCTCACTAAGGTATAGTTCTTTAGATAATTTTTTAAAGTAATAAGAAAAAAATGAAAACTAACCTTTGCTGTTTACAGTAGTAGATTTTCTCCTTTCATTTTTTCCCTTGTGATATATGCTGCAACATGTGAAATTACTTATTTCTACTATTAATATAGTGAACACAAGAGCATGTAACATATATTTACATAGAACATCAGATGCTCTTTTACAGATTACTGGAACAGATGACAGTTTATTGTCAACGACATTACCTGAATTGGCTGTCTATGTCATTGCATGAACAGGATGGTTTGAGTATGCATTGGCATAATGTACTGGCAATTCTCAGAACAGCAGTTTTCATAAACCCCAATTAGAGATTACAATGCCAAATAATCATAAATCTTGACGAAGATTGGGAGACAATGATTTGTGTTCTAACAGCAGTATGAAAAAAAGATTACAATTAATATTCATTGAATTCCATGAAAATGAGCTAGAAATTTTTTGAAGAACAATAAATCTGTACACAGGTGCCTGCCTCAGATGATTTAAAAGAAACATAGGGTCCTACATAATGAAATTTGCCATGAATCCATCAAAGGAACATTTTCTGTGCCTGTAATTATTCAGGATAGATTTTTGTAATAAAGATACATCTCAACCATTTTTCCTTTGTTCTTTTATGATTTGCAGTTTTCATTGTGTTATGTTTGTAACATGAATTTGTTTAGTCCTGAGATCTCACTATGGAAAATGTAAGCAGATAACCTCTAAGGAGTAATAAACTGAAACACAGTTGGCATAAACACATTTGGTACTGACACCCAAATGAGTAGTGTGTGGGCAGCAATTTAAACACCAGCTTGCAAAGCAAAATGGCAGTATAACAGAGCAGGAAGGTGATCATCTTTTTCCATATGGCTCTGCTGAGACCACACATACAGCCCTGAATGCTGAAACCTCCTGGGTGTTTCAGTATGAGGGTGATACTGACTAATTGCATGTCTATTCTCAAACATACTCATTGATACAACATAAGGTCTTCTGGAAACTTTCATGAGATATGCTCTTCTTTGTTTCTGCCACTGACATTCCACAGTATTATCCTCGTGCTTGTATTTCTAAGTGGTTATTTTTAATATTCCACTGAAGAATATATAATGAACACATGTCAAAACAGTTCAAGCATTGTTTTCTTTTAGAAATTAACAAATTATTTCAGGAAATATACTTTTAATTAAAATAAGAGCTAACTTTTCAAACAGAATTAATGTAAATCTTTTCACAAAACACAAACCTGTCTATCCTTCATCCAGCATGAAAATGTAAAGGTGCCACTTATATCTACATTTTTCTCTAAGCATTATTCTTTCCAAAATGAGAGAAAATTAGGGAAAGTAATTTGCCTGTAGTGTTCTTTACTTTTAGAGTTCCAGAGTTGGCTTTAGTATATATGTAAGTAGTTTTGAGTCTTTTTTAACCTGACTACAGTTGCTGTAAGCTTTCTTCCTAATGTGAGGTTATTAAAATGGAAGTGAATTAACTCCTGTTCTGTTCTGTTCTTTTCCATTTCAATCTACTTGTATTCTATCCTAGTCTAATTTAGTTGCTATTCTTTTCTCAGGCCAAGAGTATATATTGTCACTGCTTTAGAATTTTATCAACTCCTTGATGACTTATTTGTGTCAGGATGCTTTGTACCACGAGAATAAAATAAGCAGCCACATTGCTAGCTATCCTCAGATAATGAGCGCATTATTAAAGAGAATTACAGTATGAGTGTTGATATTACAGCATTATCTAAACAACTAGTGAAATAAGACAGGCTTCTGTATTTTAGCTTTTACTTGAAATAGTTTAACTACAGTCTAGTCACCTTAACCAGGTGGCATGGATCTGTACTTCTCCCAGGAAGTGTAATTTCCTATTGTGTTCAGACATATTTTAGTTTAGCACTTATTTCATCATTCATTCCTGCTCTTATTGGTATTTCACATGATTTCAATCAAACAACTCATTGATTTAGAATTGTTGCTCTTTTTTTTTTTTTTTTTTTTTTTGTGAGGACTATTTGCTTTTAGAAATAAATCTCTCCCTTTAAAATATGAGTCATTTTCTTTTCTAGTAGTAAGTAAAATCATCATTAGCCTTGTCCTTATTAACCTGTTATTAAAAAATAAATTGAAAGTTCATGCATTCTTCTTAAATATTAATAGAAAATATAAAAATAAAAAATGTTGTTTGAAAATGGAACACATTGATAGCACCTGTCTCAACCATCTAGTGTTGTTCAAATCTACTATGTGGATGAAGTGATGCCAGCATGTAGCTTGGAGGACATTGACTCAGAACACACACTATCAAATTTATGTAAATGAATCCTGTACTTGATCAGTCAATATTGAGATCCAAAGAAAAACTCACCAAAGACTTAGGACATGCAAATAACTTGTTCAACTTTTTTGAAAATTTTACTGGAAAGGAAGTACTAAGCTAGAAAATGTCATTACATAGTGCAAATGACATAATTTGACAAGGGTGTAAGCAAGTGGCAGCAAGCTTCCAACATTCATTACCCTTTGGACTAGACTAGATCATCAACTAGTTACTAAGTTCAATGCATTTGGAAAGAGAATGACATTGTAGAAACATTGAAGTACTACATAATACATTAGTTCAAATTTATGACTAAAATATCTTTCGGTTAAGCCAGAGGGTTTCCTACAGCTGCCCTGACACAGAGGCACAAGTGCACACAAGGTCAATGTTGTAGTACAAAAATCCCTGAAGGAACAATTTCAATTGTATAATGTCACTATGCAGGGCAAGAAGAGATCCACATGCTAGATATTTGTAAAATTAGGTTGAAACATGCAACATGGCAAGAACTCTACATCTCTGTTATGACAAATCAAAACTGTGTTTGGGGTAAGATAGAAAAGCAGAATCATGTGCAACAACAGCTGCTTTCTAATACATTGGTCACCCTTGTGAGTCTGCTTGCTACCAAAACACAGTTACACAAACAAAACCACAATTACATTAGCTCAGGCTATGAGTGACCCAGACAAGTCCTGAAACCTGCACTGCCACATCAATGCACGTTTATGGGCTTCTGTTAGCAAGTCAAAATCATATGCACCTGGTTAAACACAGAACAGAATTTTAGCAAGACAGAGAATAACCAAATATATTCTTCACTGAGACTGTAGTCGATCACTGGAACAGGCTTCCCAGGGGGGTGGTTAAGACTGCCAGAGTTCAAGGAGTGTCTGGACTATACTCTTTGTCATATAATTCAATTTTAAGTAGTCCTGCAAGGAGCAGGTAGTTCCTTGATGATGTTAACGAGTCCCTTCCAACTTAAGATATTCTATAAATCTATGAAAATAATTTAAATTAGAAAATTGGAAAGTTTTACTTCTCTGTTCAACATTTTAAGCTCTTCATTGGGAAGCAAATCTTTCAGGTATTCAGACTCCAGCTAAAGCAGGTAATTTTTAAATAACAGGAAAAACCACAACCTGGCATAATTCCTCTCCTTTCCTCTCCTGTGAAGTAAAGCTGAGAATCTCTTCCTTTGTAACCCAACATCCCGTTCCTCTTTTCCCTGCTTAGGGCTGCTCAGACCATTTTCCTTTTGGCAGAACATTGGTTTTCTTTACGTAACATTTCACATTAGAAGTTCTTTAGCTTTAGCTCTTTATCATTTGTCTGCATTTTGCTCATTCAGAAATGGTATTTACTACAATTGGTTGTGGTGGATTTACATGATTTTTGGAAGTGTAGCAATAACTAGACTATCTACACTTAGACCAAAATTTACCTGGCAAATGACAACAAAAATATTATATTTGTTATTGTCAGTATCTCCATTTTGGCATATTTTTGATTGTTCATGTGCTCACCTGAAGATTAGAGGCAGGCAAGCAAAAAAATTAATTTGAAATATTACTCATAGTTATGCTTTAGACAGTGACGCAGTGATTATAATACTGGGCAAACAGCCAGAACACTATGTTCTCTTCCTTGGTCGTGTATTTTATGATAAATATCTTCCAGTTAATTCAATATTATTTTTTTCCCTATAAATCTGGGGGTTTATGTCTACACTACCAGTAAGTGAAGCAACACCAAAGATCTCTAACCTTTAATTTGGTAACTGTTGGTAGAGAATTAAGCTAAATTAGCCAGAACTGCTTGGAAGAATGTCTACATTACATAAATTACAGGAATATAAAAAAAAAAAAAAAATTCATTCTCTTTCTTATCTGTTCTACATCATTCTTTTTAAAACAATTGATTATTAATTCATCATGCATATGTGATTTTGGGTAGGAGTGATATCTTCTTCAGCAGTAGAAATAATAACAGCACAGGAAGGATCCAGAAATTAGCTGGTGGTTTTCATCATTGTGAAGGCCAGAACGCTTTGTGAGACACAAAATTTCATCCACTGATTTCCGTGGTATTTCTGAGATTTAAGGTTTGACTTCAAACACTTCAAACAGTATCTTTTAAAAAAGACATATACTTTGAATTAAACATTTTGAGTAAGACCAAGCCCGTCATACAAGATTTGTTCCAGCAACTAATTCTGTGTGCTAAAACATTCAGCTTTATTTGGTAAATCTGTCTAATTATAGTTCTTAAACGGTGGATTTTTATCTGCTGCACTCATGTAGCACCATAATATGAACGGACTGTGATTAGACATTATTAAATTCCTGTTAATGAACCAAATAAATAAAATATCTCAAAATAAGACAAACTTCCTAGAATTCATGTGTTTGGATAGTTCCTTTTTTTTACATCCTCCCGTTGTCTACATTCTCTGTCATGTCTGGGACACAATGCACTATTCTATTAATGGCTTCTCTACAATGAACAAAGCAGAGGTTTTACTACTTAACATCAGCATAAATGTTACTAATTTCCTGCCTTATTTATTATTTTCCTGTTTGGATTTAAAAGTACCTCACAATTTCATCATGGTATTGAAGTGAAAACTCACATCCAGTTATTGCTTTCCTTGATACAGCTTGCCATTCCATGATCTCATTCTTATTCTTCTTTTCATTCTTTAACCCCAGTGGCAATTTTTCTTGTTTCAAATTATTTCAGTTTATTGAATGGTGCTGATTATTCCACTAGCTCTTAATGATTTATCTGTTCATATTTTTATGCTTCCTTTTGCTATTTACTAGGTAACAATGAGATAAACAACTCCTTAATATATAGGTAGGGTTAGTTACTGCTCAAGATGAAGGAACAGGATGCTCTCCCAGGTCTGACGATTGTGGTTTTGGAATATACTGACAGACAATGGAGATGTTGTTTACTCTGGAATTGAAGAATATTAGCCCACAGATATTCTCCACCGGATGTGTGCAGGCATAAATTACCATAAAAAATGGAAGGCAAGCATGGAATTAGACATTCTCAATTTTATGTCATCTCTTCTACAGCTATATATTTTTTAAATTTTTTCTTCAAAAATTATTTAAGGCTAAAAAATAAAATTACTAGATTTTTTTTAATAGCAAAACCCTTATTGTATTCACAAGCTGATGTGGAAGTATCATCCTTATGAAGTATTTATGGACATGTTTTATTTATAGAATGCTCTGACAGTTATATCATGCAGAGTACCAAAAAAATGGCAAGAAATTTTTATATTTTATAAAAATGTAGCCCTTAAGACAAAGTCATTATGCTTTCTAAAATTGATAAAGAACATAATAAACTCTAGCACCTGCTCATTTTCTTAAAGAAACATCATTTATCTTAATATTATTCAGTTGTACAATGAGAAATATGCATGTGGAGGACACAAGACAATCCTAACTGCATTGAACAGATGCTTCATGCTTTAGTGTTTTAAATTATGTATGATGCATGAATGTTTCTTTTCATTAATGTGCAAATTGGAACTGAAATTTTGCACAAGTTTTGTGTGTCCTGTATCCCAAGGAATATGGCCAATTAAAATGTGATTTTTTTTATCCGTATAAAAACAAACATGCATTGGATGCTGCTCATTAGAATGTCAGTGCTTTCAGTAGATCACACTTTCCCACACAGCAGATACTTCTAATGTGGCCATTCCTAATTTCTGTCTGAAATGTTGCTGCCTACTCACTCATAACCTAGGGCAAGATTTAGTTTTCTAGAGCATCAGCGTCAAGTTCCCTTCCTTCCTCTGATTTTAAAATCTGAGCCTGTTAAAGATCTGTTCCCTTGCAGGAAAAAGAGAAGCAAAAAAAGCAAAAAAACACACAAAGCAATGAAACACCCCGTTCTTCTGAGCAACATTCACAATGGATGTTAAAATTTCCTCCTGTGGTCTTGAACCCATTTAGGTCAGTGTTAACATTATCTGTCAGTAACAGATCATTCACACCTGCAGTTGCTGTCATGTAAGTAATTAAAAACTAACAAGAAGTCCAATTATTATGAAGTTATCATGCATATTTTCAGCTAATAGAACATTTCAGCATGTAGGCAGACTTTTTTTTTTTAAATGGTTAAATAATTAGTTTGTGAAAGTGAAGACAGTTACCAAAAGCCAGTTCTTATCAACAAGAAAACCT
>VWZT01002310.1:164998-179260 GCA_013397055.1 Pachycephala philippinensis
TGTAGCTCTTCCCATGGGTGATTACTGCAGATGGTGCTGCAATGTTACACTGCAAACTGTGTTGGCCTGGTGTATGGCAATACCTGGAACTATGTTGCCCCGGTGTACGGCAACACACTTAGAAAGCTGGCAGTTAAGAAAAAGTTGTGGCATCCCAGCAAGGAGGTTATAAAGGAGCACATAAAGTGACTCTGTACCATGAACAGACACCATACTTGCTCCCCTTGGTACAAAGAAATATTCCTGACCATCTCTGTATGACTACTTGTGTATCAAAACCAGATGGACAGAGGACCAGACTTTTTCTGTATATTAGAGAATTTTAGCCTCAGTATAATGTTCTGGAAGAAATAAATGCCATTAAAAGAAAAATGTGCAGCATACAGCCTTACTTTTGAGAATGATTGCTTCTGCAGCACTAACTTTCTGCTTATTTTCAATCAGTTTACACGGACAACAATAGTGGCAACAGCATGGGACAGAAGTTAAACTGTAACCCAACCCAGAAATAAGTATGAAACAGAAGCATGTTTAACCAGTTGAGAAGGAAAGCTAATGCTTAAAACATCTTGTGAATAACTAGAAAATTATATACAGGTATATCTTACAATACTGATCCTAATAAGTGATTCACTGAGATACCAGGTCACTAAGGGAACTTGGGGAAAAGGTCAAGAAAAGATAATTAGGAAGATGGAGAATATTGGCAAAAATGTGTCCCGACTCAGTAAGTGCAGAATCAGGCCGGGCTGGAGAGTGAACAGGAGTCTGACAATATGAAGAAAAGGCTACCCTGAAACAAAAGACTTTCAACATTATAAGTCAGAGTTAAAAAAAAAAAAGAAATCTTGGCTTTACAGTGATTGCCCGAACAGTATATTGACAACAGATGGAAGAAATGCAACGGATTCTGCAATCTTGCAAGAGTTTGCAAATCCTCAAAGAGTGTGTGAAGCAGGGATTATGAAAATAGGTTATGCTTCGAGTGCACTCAGCAAGCATAAGCCAAAGGGACTGTGAATGTACTTATAAATCATTAGGGATTTCTGTAGCAATCCTTGCAGAAGGTTAGTAATACAGTGTGCTTAACATCACTCTTGTTGTTTTATGGTGTAAGCTTGCAATATTTTCTTTAATAATTTTAATGTGACTTTTAAGAAGGCTGAATCCAATTAAAAAGCATGTATTTAATGGCCTGTCTTTCTCTCATACTAAGCAAAAGAAATAGAATTTGAAATGTTCTTTAGAAACTCAAGAAATCAATAAAATGAAGCAAAATAAAGATAAAAATAAAACTATTAGCACAGTCCAGGAGAAAAATCACATACAAAGATAGTAAAACTGAAATATTTTGTATGACATAAGTACTGAAAAAAGACTGAGGAAGGATGTGGAAAATTGCTCTTAGAATCTGCATCACCTGTATAGTGACTTAGGGCAAGAGTCATTTTAGTGGGATTTGACAGAGGTGTAAAATGTAAGATGCAGATGGTAATTATTCTGCTCTACTTGGCACTGGTGAGGTTTCAGTTGGAACGGTGCTTTTTTGGTCACTGAACTATAAGAAAAAAATGTAGACAAAATTGGAATCCAGGATGTGGTGGCAGAAACATTTAGAAGCTTTGAAATTTATCCACAAAGCAAACACAAACCCAAAAAAGCTGCCTTAATTTGGTCTTGAAAGGATTGATAAAAAACAGATAACAGCCTTTAGATATTTTAAAGAAAGTATGTCCTTGTCCACAGAGAGTATACAGAGAACAGCATGCCTAAATGACAAGGTGTTCTTCCTGTGTATGTCCAAAAAAAGTTTTCACCTGGATCAAAAATGTTTAGGTCTGCGGATAAGATATTTGATAGGACAATAAAAGAAGTTGTGATTCTGCATGTCTATCACTATATGTATATCTATCTCAGTTCTAATGAGAGGCTTGAAATTCAAAGTGAGTGAAGGTTCAATAGGATCAATGTGTATCTCCAACAGTGTTCCTCCAGGCTATATCAATATTTCACTTCTATTGCTAGTAAGGCTGAAGCAGTGAACTAATGACTATAAAGCGATATTGGCATGAAAGTTACTCTGGTCTTATCTGCTAACCTATGGCAAGAATGTTTTGCTTTTTTTTGTAATCATAATAAAACAAGACATTCCTATATAAATTCCAGTGCTATTCACCATCACAATGTCTTTGAACTTCTTTCTTAGCTGCTAAACTGCAACCAAAATTTCAAGATTTTGCAAATGGTTTTTATAACTAGTCATTCTGTGATTCATTACACTAATGAAAGTGACAGCGAAATATTTGCGTCAGCTTTTTACATGACTGTAGCGTGCCAATATTTTTCAGCCACAATATTTGAAAGGTTTTAGATGTGCCAAAGCAGTTTCAAAGCTGTTTTCTCTTTCAACATGGAGCTGAAGCTTATGCATAAAGCTATTTTTTTTTCAGCTGTATTATAAACCATTGCACTTTTTTCTTGCTCTACTAGATCAAGTTTATTAAGTCACAAGAAAACACCAGAGATGTAAGTAACCTGTTAAGCGGGGTTTCACTTTTATACAGTGTTTTAATAAAACATTCATATGATAGTTTTAATAAAAGTTCAGGAAAGTGACTTGCATTTCTGAACACTTCAGAAAAATTGACAAGTATTTTTGATAGCCAGCTCTTATTAGAATGCAAAACAAACCACCATGTTCACGATCCAGATCATCACAGAAAGTTGAAAGTACATGTGACTTAATCTGTCAAGCTTTGATAAGGCCAATTTCTTTTCACAGCAGCAATCAAAACACTTTTTATGTAGCCTGTTGTTTTCTGGTTGCCTGTGGGTGGGTTTGTTTGTGAATACTCCAAAAATCTTAGGAAATATTAGTGACCATCTTGTTAATACAGAAAGACTTCTTTTCACTGACTCCTAGTCCATATAATTTTTCTGTACAAAAATTATCCACATTGTGTAGAAATATGCCTATATCTGTAGGACAAGGGTGACAAAACAAACAACTTCCAATGATTCACATTCAAATTCTTATTTAAAATAATGTAGAAAATTATTGGCAGTTAAACCTCTTTAGTGTCATCTATCTGCAAAGTAAAGTAGAGGTTATTTTAACAGTAACCAAAGTCAATATGTTTTTGGCTAGGTCTTGAAAATATTTTATATTTGTATTTAAAAAAGCTATTAATTTAGCTTGCTTGAATACAGTTCTTTATCCACCACAGGACTTTCCTCTTTTCTCCTGCAAGGTAGTTTCTGGTCTCCTGTGCTTTTGTGATTTTTTTTCTAATATTCATAATTTGGTGGCTCATACAAAGAGATTATTTGAGCACATCTGTATTCACAGGAGCAACTGAATGTAAAATTTTATTTCCTGTTTTCATTTTTTCCAGTTAATTTATGCTTGAAGGAATTTTCCCTATTGACTTTGAAATGAAGGTGCCTTCTTTCAAGGTGGTGTCAAAGATTAAATGGTTTCATTTTTCCATTAGCAAATACACAGCTTTGAAATTACTGTTCATCAGTTGACACAGTCTAAGTAAAGCCCATTTAAACATAATTTGGTCTATGTGAGCTAGTTTTCTTTTAGGGTTCTCATACCATTCATCCTTTCGCTTTTAACGATAATAGAATTTGAAACACTATTTTGGGTCTTTTTCTGAATAGTACTTACAGCTCAGAGTTCATTGCTAAAAGATAGTAGAAGTGAATTCTTTTCCTTCACTGTTCCTTTCTTTAGGCGTTGGCCCACTGTTAGTCACAAGTTGCACAAGCACAGTTTTTGGTAGCTAAGCTACTGGATATGACTTAAAGTTGACAGCCTTGTTATCATAACAGGAAATTTATAATTATGTACTGGAGTACAAAGAATTATGTCCACTGCTATGACATCACTGGTGCCAGACAAATAAAAAAAAAAATAGCTGAAGGTGCAGAAAACCATGACTACGGACTCTTTGGTACTAAGCAATTCCTTAACTGTACCTCAAACCTGGTGCAAAATAGCGGTCTAGGCTCAAAGCTGTGGCAACTGTGTGACAAAAAAAGGAACTTATCTTACCAGTACTGGAATTGAGCTGTTCTACTGACCTTCTCCTCATTTATCCCAGGAGCTTTCTTTTTCTTAAACCAAAAATTAGCAACTTTTTGGACATCTCTTCTGAACCACAGAGGTGCACAAAGGGTGATTTTTAAAATTGCAGTACATACTTATACAAATCTTACATGTGATTGAACAGCAGAAGTATAGACAACCTTGTACAGTTTCAGATACCAATTTTTATTGATCTTCTCCAGATTCACAAGAAATAGCCCATGGATTGTCTAGATTAGTTAACAACAATTTGAAAACTATGGGACTGTATGAACCTTTAAAGTGCCCTCCATGTCTACTGTTTTGTAACTCTATTTTTAATGTTCCCCTAAGTTAGTTTTACTGGAGGATGTTATAGCAAAAAAACATGACTGCCTGCAAATCAAAATGGGTTTTGCATTATATGATGGGTTTAATATAGTAATGTCTAAGAATAAGCTGTAAATTAGTCCATAAGACTTCAAATAATATGCCATGAAGTCTGGGGTTAGACATATAACCTACACAGTATGGGCTACTGGTAATCAGTGTCAAAATAATAAACATATATTGAAAGCCTGCAGGGTGAAGTAGTAAGGTAGGTAGTATCATTACCTTGCAGGAAGACTACCAAAGAATCACTGATTGACACTTACAGATATTTTATTTAACAGACTTTAGAGATGAATACCTGTTATGTGAGAATTGTGTTAGCTGGACTGGAAATTTACAGATGTTTAAAAACACAACTGAAGACAAACAGAGGTATTACTATAATGTGGAGTGGCAGAATCTGCCACACACATGATTTATAGTCAGAAAGAGGCACATCAGTATTGCCATATGAAGTTGCCCAGCTGCCTTATGAAATGGCTACCAAAAAAGTACGTAATAAGGAGAAACAAAGGGTGCTGAGCAGCTGTACTGTGTGCCACTCATTTTTATTGGGCTCTCTCTTTCTTCCCCTTTTATTGTTACAACCTTTTTTAAAACTTTTCTTCAATTGTTAAACTGTTATTATCTCAACCCATGAGTTTCACTTTTTTTTTTTTTCTTTTTCCCTAATTCTCCATCCTGGCCCCACCAGAGCAGGGAATAAGCAAGCAAGGCAGCTGCATGGTACTTAGTTACCAGTTGGGGTTAAGCCACAACAGTGCTTCAGTTTCCAAGAAGCAGGAAAAAAGTCTCTGGGTAATGGCAATATCACATCTGTTGCCATATATCCTTATAGCAATCCACAAAAATAATACACTTTGCATTTTGCAAGTGGCTGTTATTCCCCAATATAGCAGAAATCCATTAAATATTTCTATGATTACTATATATTACACAAATCATAGCTCCACAGTCAATTATATAGTTTCTTCCATGGAAGAAACTCTTATGGGGGACTAACACTTTCTTCTGTAGTTCTAATACACAGATTGGCAAAATACTGTTAAAAAATTCAGTAATTACTATTTGTAGAAAATAAGCTCTGATTTCTTAGGACTTCTCAGTACAAAAAAAACATTTGAACAATTTTATGACCAAATTATGTGTGAAACTCTCATTGCAAGCATCAACCTATGTGAAATCCCAGGCACCATATCTATGTGTATATAAATATGTTTACATATACACGCATATATATAAACATAGCTGACAAAACTATGTGTTTATATATATTATTCATGTGTACCTCATATAACCATTTTTATACCTAAATTCGTGATTTTTTTAATTTGTCAGTTTAATAAGAAACAATAATGGAATTAAATTATTTCTATCTGAAATTTCTAACTTCTTTCTCTGTGCCATGCAATGTACAGACATTGATTCCACTACGTCTGTGGCACCCAGAATATTTTCCATTTGCTTCAAAATAGCCATCCTTATAATTCATTAAAAAAATCAAGGTCAAGCACAAGTTGGAATCTATCAAGTTCTAAGATATTTATACTTGCATGGTGGCAACTTAGAGAACTCTTACTCACTTCAGTAAAGAAACATCGTATACCATGGAGAGTAATAGGTATGTCCCATTTCTAAGAAAGAGTCATAGTGGAGAAAGCATCTTAAATTTCTTAGGTTAGGACATTTGAGGAGTAATGGAGAACAGGGAATGGCAGGAAGATGGAATTTTGTCACTGAGTTAACCAAAACACAATGGAATTCATATTTTCTTGGGACTCATCCCTTATCTCTTCAGGTATGTGCTCTGCTATGCTTCATATTGTGTCTGCTTCTCAAGGCCTCTGCTACCATACACGGCGTATATTTCTCTGGGCTGCATCAATATTTTACAGTCATAAATATCCGATTTTATATAAAATAACTACTTTATCTTTACAAAACTATGGTTGGACCACAAAAAGAGAAATAAAAGAGAAATAAATTATCTGTGAACCTTGTCAATTAGAGAAATTGCTTTCACAGAGAAATCAAGTACAACAAAGCTACAGGAAGGTCAAGAAAAGTTCAGACAGAACAAGTCTGACAAATCTGAGTCCTGAGGCTCTCAAATATCAATAGAAAGCTTGTGGTCTCTTTCTAGGAATGGCAATATGGCCCTGGATTCTGCGACACAGAATTTTGTTCTACTCTCTGCTTGTTTATTTCTGTTTCTACCCATTTGCCAAGTCTGTTTTATCTGATCCTTTTTCTCATGAATCATACATTGAGTAGGGGTACCAATTTGCAGAAAGAATGTCATAGTGTATAAATATTTGTTTTTATCAACAAAGCTTATGGGTGTAACAATGTCAATCCAACATTCATTATGTTTGGTAGCACACTTTTAAAGCTATGTGCCATATGTTCCCTTCCATTAAAAGAGAGGGAAATTCCACTAATCCAATGCAAATCAGAGCAGGGTATAATCATAGCAGCCTGCAAAGGGAAGCAAGTGACACCAGGTGAGAAGTTATTGCCATGAATATGTTGTATCTGTACCAGTATTCATCCCATGGTAATAGCTCCTGGTGGATTGTCTAAAGAAAAACATGTGAATAGCTGGAGAAGGAAAAAGGCATAAAATAACCTTAGGAGGCCAAAGTCTGTTATGCTGGTTTCACTGCCAGTGTTGGAAAGACAGGGAAGGGTAGAAATTCAGAGCTTTTTCAGAGGTTAAGCAAACAATAGAGGAATTTCTTTTGTTTATTTCCTTGCAGCTCATTTCTTGAATACTTTTCCTGCTATGGGATCCTTCAGCTGTAGATCTACAGTGGGATTCCAAGACGATTCACCACAGCAGTTCTTAGCTTGGACTCAAATTATACAGAACTTCAATTTGACTTTGAAGCACAGAAATTTGCATATGCTTTCACTGAAGTTTTCTTGAAACCAATAAAATACATTTTCCATGTAAAAAACCACTTTACTAGAAGTTTGAAGTGCTAACTTCATAAACTAGATACTTAGAGGGTATTCCTAATATACAATTTTCATATATTTACTCTAGTTTCATTTTTTTTGTATGTTGTTTTTGTGGCCATTGAGAAGGTCATTCCTCTCTATCATGTTTTCCATTTCCATTTTGCAGCCATACCTTATCTCATTTTTATCTTATCTAGATTCAACAAATGAAATTCCTCCTTTGATTCACATAAATCCATTTCTTTTCATACTACCTACACTACTGCAGGTTACTGTTTTGTGTTATTGCATTTGTAATATCTTAAATTAAATGGCATTCTAGAAAAAGTATCATTTACACTTAAAACAATAAAATAGTATCTTCCTGCTATCTTATATAAGATTGCTTCTCTCCAAAATATTTAATATTGTGAAGGATATATGTAGTTTCACAGGAAAACCTGCTCAGTTAATATGGTTTAAATCAAATTTACAGGTCTGTCTGTTCC
Source organism: Pachycephala philippinensis (assembly GCA_013397055.1). Taxonomy (NCBI): domain Eukaryota; kingdom Metazoa; phylum Chordata; class Aves; order Passeriformes; genus Pachycephala; species Pachycephala philippinensis. The sequence goes on from VWZT01002310.1 coordinate 172,919, forward strand.
TATGTGCTGAAAGACAAGCTGATGGGGAAGCAGGCTAGCCCGGCTAAACAGAAAGTTAACTGGAACTCAGGTTAAAAAATAGGAGAGTTTATGACCTATGACAGAAGATGCAGGATGACCCAGGAGAACTCAGGAGGACTTACAAAGATGTTGTGAGGTTGTGCGGGAAAAAAATTACAAGGGTAAAAGCCCAACTAGAATTTAATCTGGCTACTGCTATAAAAGGTAATAAAAATGCTACTGTAAATAGCATTCACAACAAAAAGTGGGGCTCAGGACAATCTCCATACTTTATGGAATGCGGGAGGAAACATTGTGACAGATGAGGAAAAGGCTGAGGTACTCAATGCCTCCTTTGCCTCAGTCTTTAATACTAAGACCAGTTGTCATCCAGGCACCCAGCACTGTGAGCTGGAAGACAGGGACAGGGAGCAGGATGAAGCCCCCATAATCTAGGAGGGAGTGACCTGCTACACCACTTAGACATACACAAGCCCATAGGGCCAGATGGGATGCAGCAAGGGTACTTAGGAGCTGGTACACATGCTCACAGTCACTTTCAATGGCCAGAAGGAGAATGAAGGGCCTGTCAGCATCATCCTCAGTGCTGGGGAAGGTCACGGAGCAGAACCCCTTGAATGCCATCACATAACACATGCAAGACAACTAGGGCATCATGCCCAGCCAGCATGGGTTTATGAAAGGCAGGTTTTCCTTGACCAACCTGGTCAGCTTCTATGACAAAGTGCCCCACCTAGCAGNGTGGCCCACCTAGCAGACAAGGGAAAGGCTGTGGATATTGTCTACCTGGACTTTGGTAATGCCTTTGACACTGTTTCCCACAGCATTCTCCTGGAGAAACTAGCTGGTTATGGCTTGGACAGGTGCACTGGCTAAAAAATTGTCTGGATATCCAGGCCCAGGGGGTGGTGGTGAATGGAATTAAATCCAGTTGGTGGCCAGTTGCTAGTGGTGTTCCCCAGGGATCAGTATTGGGTCCAGTCGTGTCTAATATCTTTATCAATGATATGGATGAGGAGATTGAGTGTACCCTCAGAGATGGCAGATGACACCAAGTTGGGTGGAATTGTTGATCTGCTGGAGAGTCAGAAGGTTCTACACAGGGATCTGGACAGGCTGGGTCACTGGGCTGAGGTCCAGTGCATGAGCTTCAATACAGCAAAGTGCCAGTCCTGCATTTTGGTCACAAAAACTCCAGGCATCTGTACAGGCAGAGTGGTTGGAAAGCTGATCACCTGAAAAGGACCTAGGGGTGCTGGCTGTGAGATGGCTGAACCTGAGCAGAGGTCATGACGACCCTGAGAGATTCTGACAGCACCAAAACATGTTCTTAATGCTACTTTGTTTTTCTCTTGACACTGCTAAACATTTTTCTGCTTCTGTTTGGTTTCTTTTTGAATTTTCTTAGCTGATTCCTTCATTATTTATAAAGTTCCCTGATAACCCCTTGTTAATGTACCCTTGTGTCGTAGTAATTTATAGCTTCTTTTTTAGCACATTCACTTTTTGCAAACAGCGTAAGAACAGAATGCTTTGGCTGTAGTTTACAAATGCAGTGTGTAGATTTGCATTCCCATTCCAGGCCGCTTTACCAAGAAGGGAGGATGTGCCAGCAGTATGAACAGTATGAGCTGCTATTCCATAGGTGGCTCATGGTCATTTTCAGACCTATTTTTCTCCAGCTCATACTTTTCATTTTATTTCTCTTGAAATATTGCTCTGTTTAGTACTGTTATCATTTTTCGTTTTAATTTTAAACCAGCCTTTTAGTTTGTCAAGATCATTGTGCATTTTGATCCTGCCCTGCTTCTTGCCTTGGTATATGAAGTGACACAGCTAGCTTAGTGTCACCCACAAATTTTATACAGAGGCTCCAAAGTACCCTCTCTTAAATGCTCAATGCACTTAATCAGGAAATGTTGAAAAAGAATCAATTTTCAACCAAATATATATCATTCTCCAATCAGCTTTACTTCTAACTCTTATTTCCATAGTTTCAGGCAATTAACAGATAATTTTCCATCCAGTTTCTATATTTGCATTCATGCAGTTTTTCACAGAAATCTTTTATTTAATATGATCATTTGCTTCAATGCTATTTTTGCAAACAATGTATAAAAGAATTTTTAGTGAAATAACTAATGGATTATAAAGTGTGTATTTTGTTTGGCCTCTAACTGTACCAGTGTATGAATTAGAACAGCCTTTTTCACTAGCAAAAGATCTCATTACTTGTCTAATATTTTTCCATAAATCAGTATGTGCAATTGATGCTGATATGAAAGTAGAGATTGAGTCTCATTAAAGCTCTTGCTAAGAAATATTGGAAGAGTTTAATTATTTTCATTTAGGTTCTCTGAATAATAAAATCTCTCCAGATCATATTTCTCTTAAATATTTCAAACTCTGAGAAGTGAACCTGTTGTAATTTTTAGCCCTAATTAGAAGTTGGGGAATATTTTAGTGTGTTCCTGTTTCAGATAATTTTTTAGTTACAAAACGGAATTAATTTTTCTTTTTTGCTTACATGTATGTGGAAAACTATAAAATACTTGAGTAAATATAAAAGGGTTACTGATACTATAAAATTAGCATCGGTATTGTGTTATCATTCAAACTATCATTTGTTATTCTGATGTTCAAATTCCATAATAAGAATGGAGCTGAACAATAAATTGAAGCTTTTACTAATAATCTGTTACCTACATTAGGAACTAGATATAAATCTTTATAATGTTTTTTAAATTAAGACTTTTCAAACATACATAAATAAAAAATAATAACTTATTATAATGTATTTCACTTGTAGCTGAATGCAGTACAGAAAAAAAAAAGATGAAGACACAGCCAATCACCTAAGAATAGAAAAATGATAGTCCAAAATTGGGATAGCAATTTCCTGGATCAAACTAAATACTGATTTATATAGTCACACCTTCATATCTCTAACTGGCATTTCATTTGCTTCAGTGGAATATGGATACAATTACTATTCATATAATAATATAAATAATGGAGTACATCAGGCTAGTTTTACAAAAAACGCTGTGTATAATTTAAGTTTATCTATCTTTGCAATCATATTGTATTAATGTCTATATTTATATACTTTATAATTGTTTCTTTGTATAGCTTTCTTTCTTAAATATCAGGTACAGTATTGAGAAGAATAACACAAAAGAAGAGAAGTAAACCAAGTTTGCGTTAGAAGTCATGTAAAAACAAGAGGTGAATGATAAGTTATTATATCCCATGAATTAATCTAGATGAGTAGTAAAAATTTGTAATGAAATTTCCCATTAAAAGCATTTATTATCAGAGATTTTGAGAAACCAGATGATGTTAGAAAACTTTTTTAGTTTCACTTAATTTCTTATTTATTCTGATATTTTAGGTGTTGTAAACTATTTCATCTCCATGAAATTTCAACCTGTAAAATGATTGTACTTTGAGTTGTGATTTGCACCTAACATACAGAAAACATTATATTCAATGCAAGTTTAGTTAGTTGAACTAAAATTATGTAAGGGCAGAAAGAGTCAGAAATAGTGCCACTGAATGAATATGAGACAGTCATCCACCAAGATACTTCACTTGTGTAAAAGTTTACAGCCACCATTAAGTATACAGACTGGATGAGTTATCCCTAAGGTGGGATAATTGTGGTTCGGGGATGGGTTTGGCCTTGGTCAGCAAGTGGTGAGCAACAACGCTCTTGTGCATCACTTGTTTTTCTTCGGTTTTGTCTTTTTCTCTCTCCTTCTTCTTATCTTTTAATTTGTTCCAATTATTAAACTCTGCTTATCTCAATCCAAAAGTTTTACTTTTTATACTCCTCCCAATCCTACCAGGGTGCTAGGTAAGTGAGCAAGCAGATGCATGCTGCTAAATTGCCAGCTGAGCTTAAACCACAACAGGAACCTACTTTCTAAAGTACCCAAATACTCAAATCAGTCTACTCATAATTTCTTTTGGTATTTCCTATCAATTTGGAAGAGGAAACTGATTTATCACATTTTCCCATCCAACACATTTTACTTTTGGACTGTAAAAAAAAAAAAAAGACAACCTCTACTTGCTTTTGTCTTCAACTATCCATGCCTCCCAAACTGCTTAACATTTATCTCCTTCTGGTATTTCTTGCATGAGAAAAATTAGATTCTTGGAAAGTAGTTGTTTCAAAGAATAACACACATTGTTTCAGAGAGTGGCATAAGGAGGAGGTGCAGAAAAGGCATAAGTTTGGGAATGTTGTTTAGGCCATGCTACAATAAAATAAGACAATCTTGTTTTGTAAATAAACTTAATGCATTTAAAAAAATAGGTACTTCAAAAGATAAATGGCACTTCCAATTTAATGTTGGAACTATGTTAAGGACATCAGATTGACATTAAGATCATTGTTTTGGAAGTGCCACTTATTGTATTGTAAATGAGAACTAACAAATTCTACCCTCCTTTCAAAAATAAAGAATTTTTCCTAAACTTGGTGAGCTAAGACTTGAGTGTGTCACTGGCGTTGGTGAGAATATGACTGGAAATACTGTTTGAAAGGGAAGAGGAAATCAGTCCTTACTGACAGAGAAAAAGTGTTGACATTTATCAGAACTTTGACTGAGAGGGTCAACTTTTGGACTTTTATTAAGTACATTATTTTCACTAGTTCCAGATTATGTTGTCCTCATCAAACTTATAGTTATTGTAAATAGACAGTTTTCTTCTTTCAGACGAAGCTGGAAAAATTCTTCAAACTTTCTCCCTTTCCCTTAATTTGGTGTTGCATATGCTTAACAGATAGCATAAGCAGCACAAAGCAAGAGACTGAAGAAAAATCATGGAACAGCAATTTTCTTTCTGTTTCAAAGAAAAATGTCCAGAATATTTCCTGCATTTTTTTTTCATGCTGAAATACATTCTAAATCATTAATTGTACATTCTTGTTTCTTTATGGCAAATTACCCAATGGTGTAACAGACTGCAAATTGCAGTATGTATTTGCAACACATACCAAATGTTACTAAACTGAGAATTAGATTGAGAACAATGAACTGAGATGTAGGTCATTGCAAAGACACAAACTGTGAGAATTCAACCTCTGATTTCCCATGTACCCTATAAAATAATGTTTAAAAATTGGCCAAATATATTTATCTGAAACAAAATTTCTAACGTGTAAGAAAGAGGGTGGGGGAAAAAATAAAATTAATTATTAACTATGCATCTTGAAAATTTAGCCCTAAGTTTGGTATTGAGCAGGTTTTGGCTTAACCTTTCAGGGACTGTCCCAATCGTGTTGGATATTACTGCAACAGCCTTCAAATTATAACAAGCGATTACCAGTCAAACATTTTCATTGGCCTGGGATTTGGTTGGGTTTTTTTTTTTTTAATCTCCAGTAGAAACAGAGCAACCGAGATCTGAACATATTAGCCATTTTTTTGTGAACTGTTTTAAGAATACCTATGTTGCACTGATAATCCTCATACGAATAAATATAAAGAAAAAACCAAAGAATTTTTCAAATAGGTTTCATATTAGACATTTTGGACTACATTGAATGTTAACTAATTTTATGTCTCACCATAGCACTTTGGTAGGACTTGAGTGACTATGATTGATTTTACATTGTTCCTTGTGCTATGGGCACTGTTCTGTCAGGTGATTATAGTTGTTTTTTTTTCTAAAACCTTGGCAACACTTAGTAAATGTTAGGCATCTGGAGAGGAAGTAAAAAAAAATTAGTGCAGGAATGACCACGAATAATTCCGTAAATTCAGCATACCACTGCAGAATAATTTCCCAGAAAGAGCACCTAACGCATGCAAGCCCAGGTAAAAAGCCCGGAGGTCTGGCTGCTGTGTCTTAAATAAGGTGGCACAAAAAATCAAGGACGAGCTCCTGACCCGAGAGAGCTTTCCCTGCGCTGTCTGTCCGGCATGCAGGTGAAGGCAGAGAAGGAGAGAGAGGACTCCTCGTATGTTAAATCTACATCTAGGTTTATTAGCAGAAGGGGACACAGCCGAAGAGCCAAATTTTAATGAGGGTCCAGGCATTTTATATTAGGGATAGGAAAGGCGGGGATAAGGGACACAGCAAATGGAATAAGGGAACGGAGGCAGGGTTGACAGTGAAGGTACCAATGAGGAGTATGCATAGGAGGAACTTAGGGAAGGAACCAATGGGGTTTCGAGTAAAATAGAACCATCGAGAACATATGCATGTTAATCAGAGGGGATGAATATTCATAATCTTATACATAAAACAGGGAGGGGAAAACATGAATCAACCACAACAAAACATGTAAAACACAGAACTGGGGGA
>VWZT01002311.1:17603-46779 GCA_013397055.1 Pachycephala philippinensis
TTTTCACTCACTTTGAAAGAAAAAATCCTGCCATTTTCAATAAGATAAATATAAAAATATCTGGTAATAACTACAGAAGTGAGAAATAGATGTTGTGACTACAAGTTTGTGTGTGTGTCTCTTCTCTTCATCCCCTGTGCAGCCACCTGAGCATTCAGAGCACCAAAGGTTACCTTTTGTCTCAGAAAAGTATTGTCAGGGGACGTAATTTGGCTCTTCATGAAAGAGGTTTTGATTGGAAGCAGTAAGACATTTCATGCTGGCTCCCTCTTTTTTTTGTGTGCTCGCCTTCCATTTTTCATTTAATATTGTTAATTATTCCCCACACTGGATGTGAGAACTGCATTTGCAGTTGTTCAGGTCTTCTGGATGTGTGACTTGACAGACCCACACTGGAATTACTTCACATTTTCCCTTGCATCAGCAATTTTGTGCTGGGTTTCAAAATCCTTGGATGCTTTTATTAAACTCCTTTTTTTCTTCCTTTGTAAGCCAGATCCTTTAAACAAGATTAGTCAAGGCTGAGCCTGTGCCACTGGCTTCCAGTGCCAGTTCGTGGGGATGTCTGGTGGCAGGGTTGGTTTTCATGAACATTTGCACTGCTGTTTTCCACCCAGGAGTAGGAATTCATGAGCCTTGCATTTTCTCTCATGCCTCCACCTTTTATGCACTGTTTTAAGCGCTATTTATGGGACAACATCAAGAAACTCCTTCTTACATCAATATATTCACCAAACGCATTATTTCTCTCACTTCTAGATCAGTGATTTTCAAGGACAGTCAATGCTCAGAACAAGACAATTTAATTTAAATCATCCTTAATACATCTGGCAAGAGGTGTTGGATATTCTACACACAGAAATTCTGGCACAACATAAAAGCATGAGAAAGCAACACATTAGTCTGGTGAGGGAGAACTTCTGTCCTTCAGGTGTTCACCAGTTAAGGGTTCTTGAATTGAGTAAATCAGAGAAATTAAAGTAGATGGTGTCGGGCAAAGAAAAGTGGCTGTGGATTTCCATGCAGACACACGCCTGAACTGTGACAAGTTGTGGGTGTGGCAGACAAGGTAAATTATTGCTTGCAGCCTCCACTTTGGTGTATTTGGTACCTGAAGTCCAGCTGATCTGATTCTGCATCTGACTGCGCTGGTGGTGACTCCAGGGGGAGGAGGACGCCTGTTGAATTTAGGCAAAACCCAAAAAACGCCTGCTTAACTTAGACCAAGCCTGAAAACACCTTTTGATCCTGTGAAATCTCTGACCAGGTCCCAGAAAACCAGATGCAGACACTCTTGTGGATGCTGTGGGAGAACAGTGTGAGCTGCAAGGGGAACTGCATCCCAAAACAATAGCTGCTTTAGGCATTATTAAGAGAAATTTTGTGGCTTCCTGGCTTCCAGGACAGTGACAGCACTGTCAGTCTCCTATTTGCCACAGCAAATGTCATGCTAAGCTGCATCTCTACACCCATTTTCTGAGGGCAAATCTCACCCCACCCAATTTCATTCACTGAAAACCCAGGGTCTTGCCTAAACCAGCAGCCTCTTCTTCCTCTGTGCTCAGTGGGAAGAGACAGCCCCTTCTCATGGCTGATTCATCCTGCCCTAAGCCAGGATGGATGTGAAAAATCCCCTCTGGAGGGGTCTGATTCTCTTCTCCCTGTTCCCAGCCACTGCAGCTCAGCCCTGTGACCTCCCCTGGCACTCCAGCAGTGTCATATGGGAATCACAGATTTACCAAGTGTGGAAAAGTCCTCTGAGCCCAGAGTTCCCCCGTGCTGTCAAGCCCACCACTAACCCATGTCCCCAGCTGTCACATCCGCACATCCTTGGAACACTTCCTGCCCTGGGCAGCCCATCCCAATGCTTGTCAGCCTTTTCAGGGAAGGAAACACCCAACCTAAACCTCCCCTGGCAGAACTTGGGGCTGTCTCCTCTTTGTCCTGTCACTTGGTACCTTGGAGAAAAGATTGACTGGAAACTCTAAGGAAAGATGAACCAATGCATGTGACAGGAGCTCAGGGAGAAATGTTTTCTCTCGTGACTCTTCTCATCCCCAGAATGTCCCTGAAAAAGTTACAGTGATCAAGGTGCCTGTTCTGGGTTCCAGCTGCAAGGAAGGACAAATTGAATTTCTCTGGTGGTATCAAAATTGGACTCACTGTCTTAGCACGTCCCTGTCTGTCCCCTCTGTATCCTTCTGCCACTGCCACTGTGTGCCACATGGCAGCTGCTGCCTGCCCTCATCCCACAGCAGAGCTCACCACAGCAAATTCTTTGGGCCAGCAAACTGGGTGCAGTCAACCCTGGCTGATGCCAGTTATTCCAAACCTGAACAATCCTTAATTACATCTTGAAAATCACAATATTCTGCAGCAGCGCACTATGAAAACTTCAGAAAATCACTCAGCAAGCTTAAAAGGATGTTTAAAAGCCTCTCATTTGCTAGCAAAGAGAGGGTGCAATTAATCCAAAGACTTGTCAGACTGCAGGCTAGCTTCAGGCTTGGTCTGAAGACAGCTTGTTCACAGGCAGGGCTTTTTGGACTGCTTTAAACAAATATGTTTTGTTTCCCACTGGCTTTCCTAGATGGAGAATTCAGAAATAATAATAATAATAATAGATGACGCATTTTTAAGCAGTCTGGCATGCAGAGATGGGATCCATATTAAAACTTTGCCCAGTATTTGTACTCAGGCACATTGCATAAGTGGAGTGAAGTTCCAGGTATTTCAGTCCCAGAGTTTCAGAGGTGTTAGTTAGACTCATTCTCCTAATTTAATTACATTGCCATGAGAAATTTCAGGGAGGGTGTTGGGAGCCACTATTTAAGGAGCTGTTTTAATCTGTGTTTCCAAGGCATTTTCTATCCTAGCCTGGTCTCACACAGAGATAAAACCACTGAATTTCTAAATACAAATATTTGTGGGCTTTCAGGATTCTTTGCTTTTTGCTCCAAACCTAATAGAAGAGAAAGCTGAGCTATGAGTTTGCAAGATTTTGTTGTTCCTTTCTTTTTTTTTTCACTCCCAAAAATGTAAAGACTCAGCTGTAAGCATCTACCCATAGATAATGTTTTTGAAAACCAGATCATGCAGGAAAAAAGTACTCCTGGAAAATTTAGGGAGTGGAGTTCCACTCACCTGGATCCTCTAACGTGAATTTATTTTCCCCTAGCCCATTTCCCACCCATGTCCCTCCACATTCCCCTGGGCCACCAAAGGCTCTGAAAGAGCAAGCAAACATCCCTCCCCATGGGATGCATTCCTGTTGATGCCTTAGATTTTAACTTTTATATGTTTCAAGTTCTGCATTCCCAGTGTGTAACTCTGCAGTGTCCTGCAGCCTGTGAGCTGCTGCTCTCTCTTCTTCAACCTAGAAACAGAGACTGGACAGGCGTAAGGGAATAAAGGTGGATATTTATTTGAAAGGCCTTCAGAGGCACACCCTGGGCAGGCCAAAGGCTGCACCCAAGATGGACCCCGAGTCACGAGTTCTTCACACTTTTATAGCTTTGGGCCATTTGCATCTCAACCCAATGTCACCAATTAAACTTTAGCTAATGATGGAATTTCCCCTCAGCTTGCCCCCCTTCTCAAGATGCTGGGTTACACATTTTGGGCCTAGGCCGGGCTGGGTGTCCTTGGAGAGCAGCCTGGAGAGGCTTTGTTCTGTCTGTCTCAGCATGAGAGAGCAGCAGCTCCCAGGCTGCAGGGCACTGCAGAGTTACACACTGGGAATGCAGAACTTGAAACATAGAAAAGCTAAAACATAAGGCATCAGAATGAGACAGACTTTAAGGTCTGTTCCAACCCAAATCAGCCTGGAATTCTCTGATTCTTGTATTTCTCGTCTAACAGTGATTTGGTGAGACTCTGTGGCTCTGTGGGAGGCTGGCACCAGGCAAGGGCACACTTGCTGTGGCCAGCAGAATTTCTGGACACACCCAATGCACAGGGAAAGTAATGAGTGTAAAATAATTTATATAACAAAAGGAAACCCAGCAGGTTTCTTCAGTGTCACCATTCGAATGTGGTTCCCCCTCACCCCTCTGAGAGCAGCTTTGTCAAGTCCATCCTTGACAAGGCTACGCCCACTTCACAACATGCTGTTATGGCTCTCTTACCACCCTGACAGCATCCACTGCTGCAGGTCCATCTGCCAGCTTAAACTGCTCAGAAAACAAGCTCTGATCTTTTCCTCTCAATTTCTTCCTCTTTCTCAACTTGATTTCCAGCAGCGTCGTGGGTGATTCCTGCACCTTCCCATCCAAAGTCCATAACCTGAACACTGCTGTCAGTCCACACTCTGCCCTTCACCTGCCACCTCCAGTTTCAGAACATTTGAAGATTTAATTCTTCCTGCCTACATCTAATTTAAGTCTGTATCACGCTGGGGAATGAGAACACACAGGGGTGGTGTCAGGCAAGCGCTGACTTCCCAAGGCAGATGGGCATGAGGGAGCTGAGCCTCAAAACCCTGTAAAGTCATTCAAGGAAGTCTCTGTGTGAGCTAACACAGCCTTTTCTCCTGCCCAGACACCTATTGCAGCTTTTCCTGTGGCCGTGGCACCAGCTGTGTCACTATAACTCACATTTCTCAGCTCAACTCAAAATATTGTTGCTGGTGGTCATGGCCTGGTCCTCCAGCAGCAGCAGCATCCTCCACATCCTCCTCCTCCTCTTCATCAGGCATGAATGCCTTCTTGCAGCCATCATGCCTGGCATCTCGTCACACAGGGAGCAGAAAGGAGTTGTTAAAGTTATGTCAGGCCCTCAATGCTCAGAAAAAAAACGTGGGAGTGTCTTGGAAAGCATGAAATTAATCACCAGTTTTACAGCCACCTCCTCACTGCTTTGGCCCTTGCAGTGGTGGAGAACTCAGGCTAAATTGGTCACAGTGTGCCTTACAGGGCACTTTTTGCAGCAGCTGGATGTTTCAAGGTTTTGCTACTTAAAACTCGCCTTTCAATTACTTTTGGAAGCTTTTTAAAATTTTTTTTTCTAATATCATTAACCACAAGAAAGTGTGTGTAGCATATAAGCAAGCAGCCTGACACACAAAGAACTTGTTAAACTGCAGATTTGGAGTCTTCTTAGGTTAAACAGCTCACTAGAGCATAGAATCACAGAGTCATGAAATGCTTTGAGCTGGGAAGGACCATAAAGCCCATCCAGTGCCACCCCTGCCATGGCAGGGACACCTTCCACTGTCCCAGGCTGCTCCCAGCCCCAGTGTCCAGCCTGGCCTTGGGCACTGCCAGGGATCCAGGGGCAGCCACAGCTGCTCTGGGCACCCTGTGCCAGGGCCTCCCCACCCTCCCAGGGAACAATTCCTTCCCAATATCCCATCCAGCCCTGCCCTCTGGCAGTGGAAGCCATTCCCTGTGTCCTGTCCCTCCATCCCTTGTCCCCAGTCCCTCTCCAGCTCTCCTGGAGCCCCTTTAGGCACTGCAAGGGGCTCTGAGCTCTCTCCAGAACCTTCTCTTCCCCAGGCTAGACATTCCCAGCTCTCCCAGCCTTTCCTCACCACAGCCAACATGAAAATTAAAACCAATTAAAGCCGTCAGTATTTCCTTCATTTTCTTTTTTTTTGAAGGATTAACTGCAGCTGCTTTATTTGTTGATGAGGAGCTCCCAGGTCTCTGAAAAGGTTCGAGCAGGGTTTCTTTTCCCTGCCCCTGCCTCCCTTTCCCCCCGAGCACATGGGGTCTCGCTGCAGGATCGCGTTGCAGTGGGTTTGCAGCCTTGGCTCTGTCTCCAGGTCTGGAACCAGATGAGTTACTTCACCACGGTTTCTCATGACATCTCCGTAATTAATGCCCCAGATCTCACTCCTTCTCCCCTCTGAGGAGCAGAGCTCTGATTTAATTGCCTCATAATGTATACTCAGAGTGAGTGCTTGCCCAATTGTCCCTGGGCAGATCCTTGGATGGAAGTCTGTGAGAAAGCATATAGGCCACAGCACTGAGTGAGAGCCCACAAAGCACAATAAAGCACGAGATTGTAACTCTTCATTGCTCTCTAATACCGTCAAAACAATAAATCTACTTTTTTAAAATATTCAAGAAACAAATTAAGGATAAAATTTTGCTACATCCTCTGTTTTCTCACCCCCTCAGCTATACAAAATAAGATCTCGAGGCGGATTTCATGGAATCATAAGATCATTAAGATTGACAAATATGTTTCTTTAGTGTAACAGCCTCCACAGGAAGGGATAAAGTTTCAAAGCACAGTGTGATGCTCGAGTTGTGCTACTGCAGTTTGTGGGGCAGAATTGTCATTCAAAGGTTTTTAATAAGCCTGTTGAAGGGCAAAAGCCCTGAGTGAGGCGAGGTACCAGAGATTTGATACCTGCAGCAGCAGTGGTGTTCTATGAATAACCTCCAGCCATTGTGCCAAGGCTGCAGATAAAGAATGCACCCATGGAAGTCACACTGTAAATGAAAATCTTGTGAGCACCAAAGATTACAGTCAATTGTTCAATATCCAGCAGAATTCAAAGTTATTCAGAAGTGTACCTGGCATCTCTAGTTCTAAACATTGCCATAGCTCAAAGATTCAGGACTTTTCCCTCTCTCTCCAATCAATGGATGAATTAGGGTTATAAAATCATTTATTTCTGTCTTAGTGTGCTCTAACAAGTAATGTTGTTTCCATAATTTCTGTGCTACAAAGAATTCCCTCTCGTCTGGCTTCTCTCTCTGCCCCCAATCCTATGCAAAATATGGACCCAAGCCCATCCCTGGACCCTCATTTTTGCATTTGGAGGTAGAAACCAACATTAAAACTCTAATCTACAATGCAAGATCAGACTACAGACCATGGTCAACTGCCTATAAATGTTTTTAACCAAGTAAGAGAAAGAAAAATTCACGTTTTCATTTCAATTTTTTGAATTCTTTTTTTTCCTAACAGCACATGTGAATGTTTGACTTCTAAATACCTTTTTGCTTCCTTGCTTTTTTGGGGTGAGAGTGGGTTAAATTAAATATGAATTAAACTGCTGTCTAAGCTAAAACAAATACTAATTTTTTTTCACTTGAAAAACTCAAATATATCCAGGCCAAATGTATCCAGCCTTATACTCCCACCAAAAAAATTGTGTTTTCAGCTTCTCAGCCCCATCTGTAGAGATGAAACACAACCGTTCGTACAGTTCTTCACAGCAAAACCCAGCCTGAGTTGTAGTCCCACCTCACAACCACGATTTATAGTGAGACTTCAGTGATACGCAGAATTACAAGATTGCCCAGCTGATCCCTTCAAATCCTTACACGGATGATGTAGCTCAGCACAACAGCTGCTGAATCATAGAAATGCACAGAGTTTAGGTGTGCTGCTCCAAACCCACTACCGTGAGCAAGTGCTGGTGACAGGAAAACCCAAATTCAGCCCAAAACTCCATCCGTGGTGCAGATTCTGGTGTTGACTGACTGCACACCTGGGGGCTCTTCTGAAGTCATGATGCAACACCCCCAAATCGCCACGGGAGAGCAGCTTTGGGTGCTGCTACAGTGCAGAAATCAAACTTTCTTAAACTGCATTAATTACAAATGTCTCATAATAGTCTATATCCTAACAAGTTTGTTGCAGGGATTTGGGTTTTCCTTTTCAAACTGCTTGAAAATCTCATTTATCCCCATACCATACATTTGAAATAAATCTGTTAAAAGGTAAGCTTTTATTAACATGACCTTGGTAACTTTTCAAGGAACTGTGTGCATAATATTTAACAAGAAAACAAAACCACTTGGCCAGGCAGTCTTTTAAAAATGGACCAGAACTCATGAATTAGATTTGTTGGTAATTCAAAAGGCAGAAATATTATCCTGTCTGCAGTCTGTTATGAGACATTACATATGCTCTGCTGGGAGTCAGATGGATGTAAAGAGCAGAGCTTGTAACTTCATTTACTTCAAAATGCAGTTCATGCAGAGTACACATGTACTGTGCACTTACTGTGATGTTAAGTGCTAGAAATGAGCTGTTGCTGTGACTTGGAGAGGTACGAGGGGGTTCTCCCCCACCCAAAACCAGGATTTTGGCAGACATTCCTGCTGCAGTTGTTTCTACATGTGCTGGGAGCTCACGAGAGAACCCCAGCCATTCCTTCAGCGAGGAGTTCAAAACAACATGCAAACACCAAAACTTTGCTTCCTAAATGTGAACGTCTTGATGTGAGCAAAAAGATGCTGAGCAACACGGGCAGACGAACACAGATGTTTTTATTTCTGAGCATTTTATTTATTTTATTTTTGAGGATATATTTGACTGTGACTTCATAATGGTCTGTCTCTATGCTACATTTGTCCCACTATCAGATCACCACCTCATCAAAAAGTTGCAGTTGGGAGGGAATTTTTTAAAGAAAATGGCATGACCATGGAAGAGTCCCCTCCAAGTAAAACCAGCGTGGAGAGTTTTTATTTTCTATTTTTAGAGCTTTCTTTGATAAGTCAATTCCCTACAAGAATTTTCTATAGAAACAAAATATTTTGTGTTGTAAAGCACTGGAACAATGCGGATTGAGAAAACTTTCGATTCCTACATTGCAATTTTTAATGAAGATATTCCTAGCAACCATTACAGAATCAAAAAAGTCAAAAAACTAAAAAGCAGTGATGAAATCTTTGTTCTTCTGAGATGCAAAAGCAATTATGATTTTGCTTTTGATTTCATTAAAATTGTGAAGGAAAATTTCTGGTTTTCAGGGAAAAAAAAAAGGCAGGTATTTCATCTCAGGTCAGCTCTCAACCTTTTAAGGAACAAAAAAATTGAATTTTTAATCTCTTAGCATGTAGGAGGCATTGTAAAGTTGTGTACATTGGAAAAATATTGCTGCAGAGTAAATTGCTACCAACACACTAACCTGGAAAATTAGAAAAGTTCTCCTTAAGATAAAGAAGAGAGGTTTTACAAAACTGCTGTCTTTTTGTCTGCAGTACAACTAAGTTTTTTGATTTTCTATGCTACTATTCTTATCATACATGGAGTGGTTGTGGGGGACAGTGTTATCTTTTTTAATTAGTTGTCTGGAAGTAGATTATTTAGATAATCTAGATTATCTATACTGTGATTTAGGCTTTAATTTGTTTTTTTTCCATTCTGAAGTTACCTAAAATTAAATTGAAAGGTCGTTATTGAAAAGATATTTTAGGTAAGACACCCATTTTCTCTGTCTGTCCTGAAGCACATGGGTTGTGCCAGCTTTCCTGTCCACAGCAGGAGCTCCATCTCCCTTTTACCTGGCTGGAGCAGGGGCACTGCTGCGGGGTTCTGCACTCAGAGCCTCCAAAAAAATCAGGAGAAATTCCATCACCTGAGATGCACCTCCAGTCCAAACGCAGCAGGACACGTCTGGGTGTGTCACACTTCTGTCACACTGCACAAGGCGAAATAAATGCAGCTGGATCCTGAAGCAGTTTGGGCTCTCTGGAGAGGGTGGAAGCAGAGCCCTGAAAGTTGCAGTTGTTTTGGCACCGCTTCTCAGCTGAACTAAACCATTTACAGTGCACAGTAAATGCAGTAAGCTGCAGACATTACAGATCCCTCAAGATCTCCCTGCAAATAAAATTCCACTGGAAGCACAAAACATTTGTTTCCCAACACACACGGTCCAATGCAATTTAGTCTGGAACATTCTACAACTTTTGCTTTGTTTTCTACCTTTAAAAATTCCACTGGGAAACTCCTGCAGTCTTTCCTTGCTGTGTTCTCCACCCAGCTCAGTCATTACCCAGCTGTGAATTAAGTCTACCAAAAGCAGGTACACTTGTCAGTTTGCATAAGTCAGGTAAAGTTATACTTCTCTTGACATTATGCAGAGAGTTAATATTTCACCTGGAGAGCAACCTCTCCTCTTGTCCCCTGGAAAATGTTTATGGCGTTGCACAAACCACAGCTTTCTGGTGGACCCCCAGTATCAGTGGCTTAAAACAAAGAAATTAGTATCTTGAGGAAAAAATATTACCCTAATTTTTCCTTGCAATATATATATTTAATATTTCAATAGATTGCTTTTCACAGGAAATGCCAGATAAGGGGAAGGAATATGAGAGAAATAGATGCCATTCTGCAAAGGCACTGTACTTGGAAGTAGAGAGCTTTCTACGAACATCTCTGAAGAAGGAATTCAAGCATGGAAGAAAAAGCCATCAGAAAAGAAAAAAAAACATTTATAAATGCAGGCAAAATTATTCCAATTTGCTGAGATGAGAGAACACTCAGAGGATTTGGAAAAGCTACAGTTATACACCAACCTGGCAGGTGAAAGAGACAAAAAACTGTAGGTACTGCAAGGAATAGTGTCTCACACAGCAGGAAAACAATTCATTTAAAAAACCTGGTGACACCATGGAGAGATCTGTGCAAATAACTTTTGAAATGTTCAGGGACAGATGTGGGGTTTTAAGGACATATAAAGCACATGTGCATAAAATTATACGAAAGGGATTATGGAGTCACTCAGTAAATCAGTGGAGAACTCGTCTGCAACACTGGCTACTGCAAAAAACTTCACAACAGAAAGGTCTCAAAAGAATGGCACAAAAACATGGAAAGGGCTCTGTAAGAAGAGAAACTGGAAATACGTGGCACAGTTATTTCAGAGAGGGTGCTCAGAGAAGGTAACTGATAGACACATTTCAAGAGTGCATTGACTGAAAGAGCGGTTGCCTTGTGTTTTCTCAAAATAATTACAAAACCACAGACTGGTTCAATGACCTGGCAGCAATTAATTAAAGGCTATAATACTTCGTTTCATACAGTAGAATAATAAAGCTGTGAAATTCATCGTCACAGGGCAGGACTTCAGCCCAAAACGTATCACAGGCCCAAAACGCATACGATTTCCACCAAGTAATGTAATTACCTCAATTGATATAAAAAGCAGCAAAGCCACTCTTAGCAAGACTCTCATTCTCCTCAGAATCAGAGCCACTCCTACAACATTTTTATCTGGTCATACATCTAATTGTATATCCCTTCATACACAATGTAAGCACCTAAGGTTAGACAGTTACTTATGAACCCAGCTGAGCCCATTGTAACATTCCAGGCCCAATACTGTATCTTTATTACACTTTAGAATGAATAAGATAATGAAAACATCTTTCTTTCTGCCTTAAAATTAAAGATAACCAGTATTGATGTTCTACATTCACCACAGAGACTGAATAATTTATAATGAGTACAGTAGGAGGGAAGGACTTTGTGTAATAAAATTCTTAGATTAATTAATTTATCCTCATTTTGTGTGTATGAATTCTAAACTGTACAGATCTTAAAATCTAAAATTACAGGATAAATTATAATTAGGTGTAGGGGTTGGTTCTGTTGTTGTTTGGGTTTTGGTTTTTGGGTGTTTTAATACTGAACTGAAGCATTCTGTTTGATTCTTTGGAAAACCAGCAGCAAAATCCAAGCCAAATTTATTTTACTGGGCATGCACATAACTCCACTTGCTCACTGGTCAAAAATTATTCTGAAAGTACATTTCTTCTCTTTGGCCCTGGAAAACTCTTCTTATGCATTCAAATGCTACCTTACACAAACCTTCCCACAAACTGATTCCAAATTTGTCGAGATTTCTTGCCAATGCATTTATTCAGCAGAAAAGGTGAGCAAATGGGTGCGACGCATTCTCAAAGAAAATTCATTTTTCACTGAAGGAAAGGCTCCAAGAAAATGTTGCAGCATTCACCCACGTGATATCGAGCTGTCACCCAAACTGCATAATTGCACTAATTCTTGTCCGAGGGACCTCCCACTGGGAAATGCATCTCTCCATACTAATGAAGCCCCACACAAAGTGAAACTCGGGTATTTGCATGTTAATGGGGCTTTGTGCACGAGGCTGTTTATTCAGCATGCCAGAAACACTGAAAAGAAGGTGTTAACAGAAACCTTTAGCCAGAATGAGACAGGGTTAATTAGGACATATGGAATGGGATCTGAGTAACAGGAGACATTAAAATTAACCCTGTTTATCCAGCTGTAGCGGGACTAGTGAGGGGGTGGGGGAAATCCCTTCTTTGACCCACACAAAGGCCTTTTCTGCCACAGGATTTAGGGGCAGTATTTTCCCACTGGCACAGCTCCACCAGTGGCTGGGGCATTTGCATGGAGGAGGTGATGTGTATCCATCACCAGTCCCTTCATCCCTCGTCTGACTCCTCCCAAAACCTGTGAGAGATTCGAAACACAGGGATGATCCTGACAAGGTGAAATTATCTATAAAACCAAGATATTTTTGGCAAAACAATATGAATTTCGGGCCAAATCTATAAATATATGCTCTGACCTGCACCTTATACAAGCCTTTTTAATGTTAAAGCACTTGAGGAGACCTTGAGGACAATCAGGGACTCCAGTTAAGAGACTTCATCCATGCCTGATGGATGATGCATGATCCTGGGTCCTCCAGGATCTTTGGGGGAAGGTAATTGAAGGGTTGTTATGATTAACCTAATGTCATAGTGAGAGGAAAGGCAGAATGAAATTAACAAAATGATGCCTGAGTCTTGTAGCAGCACAGTTTGATAATTCCATAAAGGTATTTCAGACTCTATGCTATTACTTTGTTTCTGGACAGGATGCAGAAAGATCTTTTTCTTCCCTATTAAATAGACCATGCTCAGTGGGTCTTTTCTTATCTAACTTTTTTTCCTAAGTACGTTAAAGATAGTGCTCCTTGCTAAGTTCTGCGGATAATGATTTCACCCCAGGGCCGCAGAAGGAATAGCTGACCACTATTTCCACTAGCTCAGTTCTCAGATGTTGCTGCCCTCTTTCCTCACAAATTGGGAATTGATTACTACAACCAAGGCAAGAGCAGAGCATTTGGTTATGCCCCAGTTTGGTGTTTCATACTTGCATTTCGGACCTTGAAAAGGCTTTTTATTTTTATTAAAGCTTGTTTCTTTTAGTACTCTACCACTTGATTTAACAAATACTATAGCGCTTCCTTACAAATTTTTCATTTCTATTCCTAGATCTTCCAACCCACAACTGCAATGTTACTACCATACTTCAAAGCAAATTTTAAAACTGGATGTTCAGTTCCCAACAAAAGACTGATGCTTTTCTTATCACATCTGGAAAGGCTTTCTTAAAAAAAAAAAAAAAACAAAACAAAACAAAACAGGTTTTATTTTCCCTTTTTATTCTGGTGTGTGCCGGTAAATGCATAGCTTATTCAGTGTAAGCAGAACTACATCTGACTGGTTGATAATAAGCAATGTATCAGTATCACTGTATCAGTATCAACGTACCATTGCTCAGAAGCAATGTATCTGTCATCCCGGAGGAAGCAAAAATGACAGAAATGACAGCCAGCCTGTAGGACGAGGATATCAAGAGAGCTGCTGTGTTCCTTGATCATAATGCCACTAAAATGGAAAAGAAAAAGAAAAAAAAAAGATTGAACTGAAACATCCAGCTGTCACAAATATCTCTCTTTTCAGCACAGAGGCAATTGCTGCATTGTTTAAAAAAAAAAAAAAATTATGCACTGCAACAACAAACTCCAACAAACAAACAACAAACTGTTGGGAATAGACAAAGGCAGGAACACCTTGGTCCCAGCTCTGTGTTGTACAGAGGGCTCAGGGCTCTGTGCTGTAATGCAAGAACTGGCCATGGTGCCATCTGTGGGGAATACTGCTATTATTCCTGCATGGAACATTCTCTGGGCTCAGCCCTGTCTAAACTTATCTGTGTTGGGCCAGCTGGAATCACATTTACCCTGCAGAGATGGACACGACAGAGAATTATGACCATGTTATTTTTGGGACTGCTACGTCAGCGTGGAGAATCAGTGGCTAAAATGTGGGAAGTTTCTCTGTTTCTGACAACTTTGTGTGTTTCATGGCGGGCGGGATGAAAGAGGCAAAAACAGGGTGAGATCACTAAAAGTGCTCAGCCAGACTCCGCCGTAGGCACTGCAGCTCGTGCAGAGACAGCTCTACCTACCAGCCACTGTTCACATGGCAACTCCTTCAGAGGCACCAGAAGCCCCCACTCGTTTTAGAAAACCTTCTGTTCTCCCAGGAACGAAAGGCATCTGCCATATGCTTCCCGTGGTGGTGGGTGCCTCGGCAGCAGAACAAAGGAGGCTTTTTGCCCCAAGAATGAAGCAACAATAAACCTGCTCCCGTCCCTCCCTCTGCGAGGAGGGCACGTTTCCTTTTGATCCAACGAGCACAACACCAGCAAACCCCGTGCAAGACTTTGCAAGCCTGAGGCGTGTGGCTACTTGAAGACCCAGGAGTTGTGGCAACATTTGTGGGGAGCTCATAAGTGCAGGATCGAGGTGATTTATGGGCAGCACTGACAGTTGTCTGGGTTGCTTGCCATGATACAGGCCAGTTGCATTCGCGATAGATTGAGGTCATGGAGGGGGAGTGGAATAGGCCCTGTCATATATCCTTCATCAGGTTTTCATTTGTCTGTGAGTTAGGGTTGTGGTAGCAGTGGGAAAAGGGTCTCATCTGAGTGTTTATTTTTCTAGCCTGAAGGGCTCTGTTCCTCAAACATGCTTGTGTTTGATACCTGAAAAGGAGACATCAGCATGAGGGATTTGTGACTTGACTCACTGACCTGTGCTGCCAGTCAAATTTCAAAAGTAAAACCTAGAGCTTGGAAGCTTAAAAAAAAAAAAAAAAAAAAAAAACTAGACAGAGCAGCTGAGGTCTCTGAAGAGCCACACAGACCTGCCTTTGAGCACGGTGTGCCCACCACATGTGTGCCCCATGCAGATGCTGGGTCAGTGTGCTCTGCTCAGCAGTGCAAAAGCACCCAGAAAACCTCTAGAGAACAGATCCACATTGCATCTCCACAGAAAATGCCAACAGTACTACTCAGGGTTTGCAAAATCAGGCCCTCCAGTTGTTTCTGGTGGGTGGAACATTTAATTCACTACTCTGCCTCACGCTCACACACGAGTAAGTATGAACAGGCACCAGTGTTTTCTCAGTCAAATATCTTGGTTGCAAAATTATGCCCAAAACTCAGCACTCCTCATTCCTAAAGTGCAACTCCCTCCAGTGACAACCAAATAAATTTTATTATCTAAAGAACATTTTTTTAAAAAACAGATAACCTCCAAAGCTTTAAACTCATTCTGCTGTTTTATCTTGTACAGCAGATCTGCCATCCCAGACATGCACAGATCAAGTGGGAGGATGGTACTTTAAGCTCTATATTCCCTCAACCAGCCTGGGAAAGCCAAATAAATTTAGGAACCACGGGAAAGGTGTACAATCAGCAGAGGCTCCAGCACTGCAGCCCAGGAGCTGGAGACAAGCAGTGGATGCAAAATGTGAGTTTGGCATCTCAGGCATGTCTCAGTGGGGGTGTGCTCAGACGTGTGTGGGGTGAATTTGGTGCAATACCCCAGTGAGACCCTTCCGATGGCACACCCAGCTGGAGAGTAACCCTTAAAATATCAGCCTGTGTCTCACATCTATCCGTGCAGCTCTGCTCCTTCTTGGGCTTCCCTCAGGATAATGAGGACTAATTAAAACTCGTCCCTTTTCCACACAACTCCAATACCCACCCAACGCTCCTCACAGCCCAGGTGTGCTTCACTCGTATTAATGACTCGATATTAATTAAGATTGAGTTGAGGGAAGGGCGTGATCTCTCATTAGCAGCAGACACGAGGCGGTGAAGCTGCCGCACTCTGCACTGGTGTTATCCTGAGCTTTCTGCAAAATGCGGGGGGCGTTTCCCCCAAGGACCTCACAGACTGTGCCCAACCCTTCAGCATTAGTGACCAACGGCCCCCAAAATCTTCCTGAGACCCTGGGGCCCCTGAGAGGCAGGAGGTCTCCCCCAGTTCTCACAGAGGCACAGCTAGAGCATCTCTGCTGAAAGCAACCGAGCTTCAGCGGTGCCCTGTCACCTCTTTACACACCAGCTCAGGGATTTCATTTCGCTACCTAATTAGGCAACCAGGGAAATATGAAAGCCAAAGCAGCCATGTATAAATAGGAATCCTTCAGTTACTGAAGGAGCTAATAAGGCCTGAACCTGCTCTCATTTGTATTTTATCAGATAAATGAAAAGAGGTGGGGGGAAAGACACACAGTTTAAACATATGCTTCCAATTTTCTCAGAAGTAGTAAATGGAAAATACTGCTCCGTCATTAACCATTTTCATATTTATTCTGCAGTGTATAAGGTTAGAGGTGGGTCATGTTTCTGTGGCAACTATTGTGGAAACAAAAATTCTTTGTGCCATGCATAGTCTTATGTTAATTAAAACTTATAGCATAAAAACACCTCAACTACTTCAATACATTTTTAGTTATTTAGCTCAAATTCAGGACTGACTTAGTCATTCAAGTCAAATATAATCTGCAAACCCAAGAGAAAGATGTATTAGGATGTCCTCAAAGAGGGTTACCTTTCTCAGCTTCCCTATTACACGAGAAACATGAGTTAAAATCCTCTTTTTAAATAAAATGTCACTGCTATTAACCCAAATGGATATCCAAAAACCTGCCAAACAAAACCTAGTTTGTTGAGTTTTAGGTATAGAAACTAACTTGTAACAATGCATTCAAAAATCTGTTAACTTTTATTTTAGAGAAATCAGAACAGCTATTGAGGAGACTGTTTTCCTTTGGCCTGTTGGTTTAGGGTTTTTATTTCTTTCTTGCAGGAAAAGAAACTCTTTCTTTTCTGCAAAGCAAAATTTCTGTGCTTTATCCAACATCTCTAGAGGTTCATGCCTTTTCAACTGGTAGCCCAATTCCCAGGGGATTTCCAAACCTCTGAGTTGGTTCCCCAGCTGTTTCTGCCATCCACTCACCTACTCACGAAGTCACAGTGTCCTTATCTCCAGTCCTAAAACAGCCAGTGCTGGATGGCAGATTTTACCCTGATCCACTCTAAGGGATACCAGAAATCTTGGTGAGAACAGAGCAGGGAGAAAGAGGTTACTAAGAACACTTTCCTGTTCCATTTTTACAAACATATCCAGTAAATCAGACTGGATTTGTGAAATTATGTTGAAAACTCTTTATTTGTGTATTTCTGAGAATTCAGTACTCAGCAACTGATCCATAAGAGCCATGTGGCACTCTTACACAAATTCCTTACTTTTAATTTGCCATGCTAAGAAATTCTGGAGGCCATTGTAGTTGATGGTCACAGGGATCTATGTGATTTAATGGCTGTAATTCAGGTTAGTCTAATCCTCCTGCAAGGTATCAGTTATTAGATCAGATTCAATCATTTTCAGGCACGTGGGTTCAGGAAGCCACTTCTTGCTTGGACTGTCAGAGCAAAGGAGACTTTGGGTTCAGACTTCCCTGAGACACCCCTACTGAGGGGAAACTTTAACATTCCTTTGGGTTTTCACACAGACCTATGAAAGGTGTAAGATTTTGTGGGTGAAACACCTTCTTTTGTGGATGAAACAGCTTATTTTTTGGACCAAAAAAAAGTTAAAATCCTAGCTAAACTTTTTAATTCTCTATGCCCCCATGAAGAAAAAGGGAACAGAAACCATGTCCTGAAACTGTTTTCTTTGGTCTTCCTGGGGTTCTTTTCACTTTCTTTTGAAAATCTCCTTTGAGACAAGGAGATATATGACGTAATGTTGGCAAAACTGTAAATCCAGTGGTGATGTCATCCAGGAAAAATTCCAAAGTTAGGTACCAGGAGCTACCCACTTTGCAATGCTGGACAGCAAGATGTTCTCGGGTGCTTGATTTGCACTGGATATTTCATGCATTTCTTATTTGCTAAAGTAGGTGATCATCAGTTTCCAATGACTTGTTTTGACCTTATTCAACGGAAAATGAGGTGCTATTTCTGGCATGCTTATGAACCTACCGTTTAGTCCTAAAAGTTTTGCAAGAAAAGGGATAATAAATAGTTATTCACTTCCACTGAATAGCTTTGTAGATTATGTGCTGAGGGCAGTAACAGCTGCTTCTCGTTACCAAAAAGGCCTCCTACCATGTGTACTGCTAACACACCGAGCTAAGGTCAAGCCGAGTAGCAGGTTTTTTTCCCCAACATTGTTTAAAAGCTTTTAAATAAAACCATATTAGAAATACAGTCACCTCTGGTAACTGATTTTCAAAAGTGAAGTCAGAAGGGCTGTGAGGTTTTTTTAAAAAATCTTCTTTGTTTCTGATTTGGAAGGCTTTTTCTTTTCTCTGTTAAAGGCTCCCTGTATGCTGCTAAACTCCAGAGATTTTTCCTTGCAGTTCCTGAAGCCTTTTTTAATCTCCTCCTTTTCTTTTTTTTTTTTTTTTTGTTACTCTACTCTACATTTTCTTCACAAGAGCACTACCACAATCCAGATAATTGTTGTGAAAGTGTACACGTTGCTAATTTCCCCTGCCATGCACAGAGCAGGGCTGGGCCATTCCCATCCGTGTGGTCCCAGGTCTGTTCCTGCGTGGCAGGGCTGAGTTTGGACAGGAGGAGGAGGGCACCCTCACAAAGCAGAGCTGACCCCACATCAGTACAGAGAGCAACAGAGGAGAACCGTGGCTTGCTTCTAGAACCATCTTCTAGATGCCATCACATCTCCCTGGATGAATGGTGGTTTGAGGAGGGATCAGCACCTGCCCCGACGGAAGCTCATTTAGGGGCTGCTATAATCCACAAGGTCTCTTAAAAGTAAGAACCACACTCCTGACAGAAGGTCCAACCCAAAAGATGCAGCACAAAATCCCCTCTGTCCTGGGGGTGGTCTCTTTTTTGTGAATATTATTATTATTTTTCCCCCTTTAGTTTGCAAGGAATGTGTGAAAATAAAGCTATGCATTGCACTAGCTGTGACAGAGAAAGGAAAAGCTCTTTGTACTGATAGGAAAGAGAAAAATCTGAAGCCACGGCTCTGCTGTGGTTTCTAATTACAAAGGGTCTTGCAGAGGCTGCTAAAATCTGTGTAAGCAAGTAGGGATTCTTAACAAAGCTGCCAATTAGTACCATTCCCATATGACCTGTGACACCACTTCTTCCTACATCAAAATCCACTTAATGCTGATATTAACACAAACCTTCATCATTCTTTTTCCATTTTTTTCCGAGTTGTTCCCAGCTGGTTCTCAAACAGGAGGAAGGAATAAAAATTTGTATTGATAAAGCAGCAAACATTTAGATGTAATCTCTATCCAGTCCAATACCATTTTTCTGGGGGAAATAAACCAAGCCAAACAGAAATTTTTTTATCCCTTATTTTTCTGCATTTTAGTTTCCAAACTGCCAAGCCTTACATAGAAATACAGAAATAGAAAAGCAGAGAAGATATACAATACTTTATAAGCTTCTCAAGTTATTTGCGTCTCCAATAACTTCTGTAGGACTTTCATCAGTTATCACCATGGTTTTATTTGAATTCAAATTGTTCTACACACAGCTCCAAATGGTTTAGTTCACGCAGCCATGACTAGGCTGGAAAAATTGTCATAAAGGGTTCGATACCAAAAATAGAGGGAAGAAATAGGGTAATCTGTTCTACTAGAATTAATTAATTTAGGGAAAGAAAAAAAGAAGAAAACTTATCATGTCAGGGAAGACATCTCAGAAAGTCAGTTTTAAGCCAATGTAAAGGTGAATTAGAGATCCATTCTTTATCAGCACTAAGAAGTATACTTTAAAGAGTAATTCAACAAAGAATAAGATATTCCCTTCTGGTCAACAAATCTTGTTTGTGAAAACATTCACTCTAATGGAAAAAACGTGCAGTGCCCTGTTTTTAATTGCGGAAGTCAAGACCGACTTGAAAGTCCCGTGGTGCTGGTTTGGTAGAAAGCACCATAAATCCCTGAGGTTTATCTCTGCCATCGATTTTAACATGAAAAACCATCACAGACGGAAAGATGCACCAAAGCCTCCATCCTTCAGAGCAGGCTCTAGCAAGGAGCAGCCTCCTGTAGGACTCTGGAATGATCTCACGGTGCTCCTCGGCCTCTGCTCAGCTCTCTGCACCATCCATCCCCACTCACCTCCATTTGGCTTCACCAGGAACCAAGGGAAACACAAAGGATAATTGGGAACTTCCCATGAGGGAAGGCTTCTCCCAGAAGAAACCTGGTTAATACAGGAGACAGAAGTGAAATAAATACCTGTGACAGGTATTTATTTATTTAAAAAGCAGGGACACTTGGTAGCAACAAAAGCAGAGATAGCCAGGTGATAGAGATGTAGGGTTATGCCATGAGGGTTAACCAAGAGATAATATAAGTAAAATCTTACTTATGACTCTACTCAATCCCAAATAAATATGATATCTTGTCCATCACAGTGCAGGAGGAAAGAGGTCTCACGTCATCTCATTGCAGAAGTAGATAATGCAGATAAATATTCTACAACCAACCATGGAGCATGTTAAGGTACAAGTAACAATTGCTACTTCTTAAAGCAAAAACATCAATAACATTGAGGGAATAACTGAACTCCTTACATGTTGAGAAAATGACCTTTAACAAAGCTCTGAATGACAATGAAATTTCAAAGGTCTAGGGAAAAAAATGATATCATGCAAGAATTTAATAAGCTCACACAACATACCACAGGAAGTCACAGGCAGGTTAGCATGATTTTGATCTAAATAAAATGTGTGAAAGGCTGATATGAGAGATATTCCCTTAGAAAGCAGCAGCGTAGTTAAAGTCAATGCCAATCATCTCAGTTTTATGGGAAATGCAACTTGCCAGGAAAAAAAAAGAAATATATTTGTTATGAGATGATAAATACAACTGATAAAGGTAAATATATTCACATTACAGAAACAGATGCGCTGCAGCAGTTGACATTCTGCCCCATGCCCAGGGCATGAAAATTTTTGTTTTTAGCCACAGCTTTGCAGCAGCCTCTTAACAAAGGAAATCCATGAGGAGAAAACAGCAAAATTCTTCCTAAAACCTTTATGTACACATGATGTGGAACCCTAATCAGAAACAATGTCATGCATTTACCTTAAGCTGCAACAGACCCCCCTCGCCACTGCATCCTACCCAAAAAACTACAGGCCCATGGATATTTAATTTTCTGGTATCATGAAAAGCCACCAGGAAAGAAAATAACGAGGCATAAAAGTGCATGGAAATCCAAGCCACAAACCACAGTACATCTCTCAGTATGTAGCGACCATGTCAAAATCATTTTATAAAAAAGTGGGGGAAAGGCTCGCAACCTTGTTAAGAATTTTCACGGTCTAAATCTTATTTTCTTTTTCCCCTGTGAAACTTCACCAGCACGAAGGATTCTTTGAAAATTGCTAAGTACAGGCTGGAAAAATCAACTGCACTGTGATGACTCAAGATACCATAAATATATTGCTAATCTATGCGGTTTGGAAATTCAATTAGAAGGAGATTACGAATTAATAATTCTTGCATTCCACAAAGCAAAATGTGTTTTTCTCTAAATATCCCCAGAGCACTCTTAATTTCCAGACATACCACAGCATTCAGCTCACGCAGCATGAGCATGTGGCTTTATTCCTATTGTATGAACTGTGTTACACTCGTGTTTCATGGACTCTCACCAGTCTCTGGGTGTCTTGGAATTCCTCTGAGTTTATTATGTGGGAATGAAACGCTGAGCACGTAATTATTTATTGAAAGAAGATAAATAATTTATTCTTTATTAAATTTCACAGAATTATTAGATTTTTGGACAAACACTTTTACCAAGTACAACTTCTACATAGAATGGTTCTGGACTCAAGATTATTGTTGAAATAGCAATTGTTGTGAAAATTAGTTGGTTACAGTCTTTAGTAAAGATTGAGGTGGATCTGAGTTACATATTTTCTTGGAGATCTGCTGATTCCTCATTTGAACCTGGAAATTATTTTTCCTGAACATGCTGTGACCTTTTTTTGCACCTGCCTTGACCTTCACAAAAAATATTCATCAGAAAACATTTTTTGGTGATCACCTGGTAATTTATTTTTATTTTTTTCAGTACTTTAATTAACTGTCTTTTGAGGTTGCAAATAGGATCCATATGTCTGAAGGTATACACACTGATGATTTTTCTTGACATACTGAAATCCGAAATTCCAAGTTCTGCAGCAGGAAAATGAAGTCAGGAAGAGTATCAGGATTTCAAATTAAATCCTGGAGAGAGAATGAGGTAAAAGCTTTCAAAATATCTCTTTCCCCCGCTACACAACTGAGCAGTTCACTCGAGAGGGAAACCACAGAGCTGCTGAGCAGAGGCAGATTGGACTGTGGGAGGAAAATTAGAAAGCAAAGTTTCTCCAAAGTGCATTCCATGGCCAAAAATAAACGTATTTTGAACTTAAAAAAATACAACGTAGAAGTAGTGAGTGGGCCACCGAGCTCAGTGTTGGCCAAGCACTCCCAGATCTGTATGCAGAGTATGCAATGTATCCCCTGGAAATAAAATCAGACCTTCCCTTGTTTCAGTGGCTTTCCAGCTGGCATTTTAAATCTGGCATGGGTGATACCCACCACAATCCATTCCCCTGTCAGCAAACAGCTCTGGCTGTACTGGACAACTGAGAAAATGAACAGCATCCAAAAGCTCAGTTGCCATCATCCAGAAAAGGACAGGGGCTACTAAAATAGACATAACCTATTGCAGAGAAATGTGTTTTCTCAAAGAAATTGGTTTATCATGTCAAATTTGGAGGGTATTTAAATGTGGATAAACTGAATTAATCATTGAATTTACAATGTATTTGGGTACCTACTTTCATAGATAACTTAAAATTGTCAGCTGCAGCCAGACACCAGTGCTCAGTTTGTCTTTCTTTCTGGCACAGAAACCAGATTTACAATGAAAATTTAGGCTGCAGGTGTCTGAGGCCTGAATAAAAGCTGGACAAAGGAGAGCTTCCCCCTCCTGCCATCCTGAGGGAAGAGACACTTTCTTCTGGGTCATTTAGGGGAAGTAATGACCCCAGATGTAAACAGCTGCAGGTAGAACGTGAACATGGAATCAGACAAAAACCAAAACCACCCAAAGTCACAATGGGCTCTTCCTCTAAATGCTTTCAGAATGCTTAAACCCCATTCAAACCATATTATCACTTTCTGGTTATTCTAGCCACCATATAGCTAAACGTCCAGTTTGTTGAGCATTTCTGATCATCTCTGAATTCCACAGAGCTCAGAATAATCACAAATAGTCAGAATGGATGAAAGCTGCAAAGTCCACACCTTGCAATCCTCCCAGACAACTGTTTGAGCATGAATATATAAAATTTCATTCCTTTCATTTACACAATTTTCTTTCCCAAGAACAATTCAGTTTTAAGACAGAGGCTTTTGTGTCAATAATTATGTGTAAATAATGTAGAGAATCATGTATGTATTCCTTCAAAATAGCTAGGCAAAGTGAATTCTATTTCATTTCAGATGTGGATTTCTCTTCTCTCTCTACATGGTTTTATGAGAAAGAAGAGAGTTGTCTACCTTTTTGTTTTACTGCCCCATCATCTTTCTAATACACTTTCAAATTTGTATATTGAATTGCCCATAAGCCTTTCTCTCTCTTTTTTTTTTTCAGTGTAATCACTCATGGAAAGCATAAGGTCAAGAACATTTTAGTTTTAACCAAATTTTTAAACTCCTTATGTTTAAGAATGCTAGAAATAAGGCAAACTGAATGCACTCAATTCCAATTAAAAATTCCTGAGAATAGTTCATTAAAAATTAAGAACAAAAACAAAACAAACAAACAAACAAAAACCTAAATAAAACAAAAAAAATCCCCCACAATACTCAGAACCAAAAGAAAAACAACAAATTTAGGAGTGCTGATGGCTCACGTGTTACAAAGACAATATTCCCACTGTCAGAAAAGTTTTATTAAAATTATCGTCTCCTTCTTCCAAGCCACCTGCAGACAGGATTTGTGGTGCCACTGCTACACAAGGAGCTGCAACTAATTTCTGACCCCAAAAATAAACTTCCATAAACCAAAGGAAAACCTGAAGACAAGGATCCTGAAAGAGACAATATTTTTGCAGTACCACAGGGACTGAGAGATTTCAGTTTGCATAAAGAGAGCCCATTCCCAGAGCTCACCTCCTTGGCTACATTTTCAATGATATCACCTGTTTACCTTTCCTTACATAAGCCATGTACATAAAGATGGTTTCTGAAGATTATGGTTTAATTTTAAAAATCTAACATGAGATGCAGCAAGGAGAATTAGTCCTCTTGTTATGAAACATAAAGGACTGATAAAAAATTCTTTGCCTGTGCAGGAACTCTGAGCATCTTCCCTTGCTCTCCCTTGGGACAACAAAATTCCATGGATCTCCTCAAAGCCCCACCATCCACACATTTTTCAAACTAACCAAAAGGCACCTTTCCTCTCTTAGGGGGTAGTCCGTGGGTGAACAGCAACATTTTTGAATATATAGATTACATACTAGGTTTCAGCTTTATATTTAGCTCTGGTACATGGCACTGAACATGCCAGCGGGGGTGTACAAGGATGTGCATTTGTAGGAGTGTTCTGAACTGAAATCAGTGACACATTTCTTTGTGAATGCCTTCTGGATGACTTGTTCAGCACAAATACAGAATTAATTTGGCCTTGAATTTTTATAGAGAGGCACCTTTTATTTTCAGAAGCGGCTTAGACAAAGGATATACCTGTGACAGGAAGTACCTCTACCTGCATTTTGCAACCACACTTCTTCCCAGACTGCGAAATATAACTATTACAAGGACCTAGGAAAACGTCATAGGTATCAGCTGTGGTCTCACTATGAAGAAGTTAAATCAATGTATCAATGCAGCAGCCACAGAGGAAGAAGAAGAAGCCAACTTACTACCTGGGTCCCAAAAAGTTAATTCCTTATATGTATATATTTTCCACAACCAGCTGGCAACAATTACAATTTGGGCTGTAAGGCATTTAAAAAATAAGCCTGAATTATTGGGGCCTTGGCATACAGCAACACTTCACTCCCTGAATCTCCTCTTCAGATGAATTCCTAAAAACTTACCTGCCAGCAGGGCTGTATGACCACTGTATCATAGGAATGATCTAGCAACATTATTTTTTCCTATCTACATTCAAAATTACCCTAAATACCTTAACTCCATACAGCTGTTTGCACAGAAAGTCATAAACTTGCATTAAAAGAAAAAATTGCTTCTGGTTAGGTTCATTCCCACCAAACTGTAAATCCTGGATGAGGAGATGACCACAAAACACCTAAATTCCTTTTGACCTTTATCCCACTTCACATGAGATTGTAGTCATATTCCCCTGTTTCAATATTCTTACACCTATTCTTCTGCTTTGGTTTACAATTGCTTATTTATTTTGTCTGGGAATGCATTGAAAAGTACCTCGAAATGGATATTGATAATCTGTAACCCCAAATTCTGCCACTCACTCTCTCTCTGCTCTTGGTCATGTCATCAATTAAATGGGAACAATTACAATAATAGAAGGAAATGGTAACATTCTCATGGTTAAGAAAAAATTTTATGGAATCTTTAAATCCTTAGTATTGTATGAAACCACCACGTATCCACTAAACAAATACATTTCACCAAGAAAACTTTAAAAATCACTCTGGTACGTGCAACTGCTAGCAGTTGGTTTGATAATTTATAGTTACTATTCTAAAAAAGCAATAATTTTTTACAACAAATGAAAACTTATATTAGCAGCTCTCAGTAGGTAGCCCAAGAAAACCTGCATAAAATGAGCTTCTAAATGTATTTGAGCTAAATAATAATGCGTATTAATCCAAATCATAATCTCAGGCCTTCAACACATGAAAATTATTTTTGCTGCAGACATCCTACAATCAAACAGGAACAAAGATTCAAAAATATTTTTCGTGTTCAAGTCACAGATCTTGCAAAGAACCTGGTGAAATCCTGAGCTCTGGCATGGAAGGGTCCCTCTCATGGAGTGATGCAGTCCAGCCTTATTCCTCACTGGAATAAGCTGGGGCAAGAAAAAGCTAAAATTCCTAAGAGATGAAGACAGAGTCAGAGTAACTGCAGAAAAGTGGGTTCAATATCAAGTAGCACTGTTAGATTCTCTTCCAGTTTAAGAAAATAATGAAGTGACTCTAATAAGCTGAGGCTTTCCCTTTTCAGGACTATATCACATAACAGGAAAGGAAATCGAAAACATTTGTCTGCCTAACACAAGCACAAAACATATTTAATGGCTTCCGCTCCTCTGAAATGCATTTGATGCAGGAGATGAGAAAATACATTTAATTTTTTGTGTGTGTGGGTGTGAATCAAAAGCCTGGTGAAACAAGACTCATGGAAAAGCAGGAAGGGAGTCAACATAAAAGTTTGTCTTACTGTTACACACCTGCTTTCAAAAGATATGTCAGAAAGGTAGGTAATTCTCACTCAAGGCTACAACTCTGATCAATCTTACCACAGCAGTCACCAATGAAATAATACATATTTCCCAAATTTGAACAATGCCTCTGGAAAAGCTTTAACAACAGCTGGAAAACTCCCAGAAACTCAATATACGAAGTTTGAAATACTTTTAAATTAAGTGTTGGCAGATACTACACAAAAAAGAGTTCCAATTTGGTAAAGCAAAATAACCTATTTTTCTCCAGGTGACTACTGTGGCTTGAGAATAAAATCACTAAAAGACCAAGAAGTTTTCCCTGTTGGGGTGGAAGGGGATGGGCCATCATCAAAAACAACCTCAGCTCCAAGAGTCGTGAGAAAAAAATGTCAGTGAAAGGCAGGTACAACCTAGAGAGTGGCCAAAAAAATAAAGTGGAGTCACAGTTTTAGACAACATGTGTGACATGCTACAAATGGCATCATTTGTGTTATTTTTTGCATAAAAATAAACATCTGTACGTGTATTTCCATATCAGCATATTTGCATACACCAATGCAAACGTGAGGGGCAGAGGGAAGGAAATTAAGGTCAGCTCCCTAAGAGCTGGAAACAGCATCAGAAAAACAGCCAAAAAAGCACCTTTGTGGCACCACACTGGAAATATTTCTTTAGAAAAACAGCATCTTACTTTCCACCACTCTTTTTGCAGCATTTTGTCAGAAGAGACACGAGGAGTCTGAGCTCACTGAGATTTTCAAATGCAAGGGAAGGTGAACTGAATTTTTGCTCTCAGAAAAACTTCAAACCAAAAAAACCCCAAACNACCGTAAACTCAAAAAAAAAAAAAAAAAAGAGCAGAAAGAAATATGTTTTTGATTGCTAAAGCCACAACTTGAAAATGTTGATGAAACTGCAATAATTACAGACCAAAAGCTAAGTCTTTAAACTCTGTTGACTTTCACCTCATTTTAACACCCCCTCATTTTAACATCCCATTTTTTAATGGGATTCTTGCAAAATATTTAATATTTTCACAAAATCTGTACCATACAACTTTATCAAGGGAGCCATATTGGCCTCCAGTGGTCTTTCTATTACTCCTATTACGTCATTCCTATTATTTTCAGGATCCCTGTTACTTTACTGATCTTTGGGAGCTGCTGAAATAACAAAACATCTGAACGACCTCACTCGCTCAGTACCTAGAGAACACCTTGGATTCTGCACACGAATTGCTGTACAAATCCCAGTGTAAAGATGTTGGTCACTTGAAGAGCACCAAGTCACACAAGAACCTTTGGGCAAAGAACAGCCTGGAAGGGATATAAGATACATCCGAGGCTCCTAATGTAGGAGGAGGGAGTGTAAAGTCATTTTTCTCTTTAAAGCAGCTTATTCCCTAGGGAGCCATTACTTTAAAGGGTTTAATTACACTTGCAAGTAGCTTTCAGAATTGACTGGCTCTGCCTGACATTCATTCATGCGGAACATTAGGGGTGGGGTTTTTATGGAAAGTTTCATCTTTTGCCCTTTTATAGGTAACAAAATGTCCATTGGAGGCAACCCACTAATAGGAAATTAAGTGTGATAAACCCCAGTTCTGAGCTGTTACATTAAATCATTCTTCTTGCAACTACATAACCCAGGGCAGCCAGCAATACCTGTTGTTACCACAGAGCTCAAGTATCTGATGGTCTCCACTAATTGCATGAAACTGCTACAGAGGAAGCTCCAAGCCCCATCCAGAAGCAGCAGAGACCACATCACTCAAGCAGATTTACCTTCCCATTGGTCTTCCTCTCCTGGAAAGTGAAATCACCCATGGGTGACAGTCGGCTTGGAAACTCTCACAGATCCTGTTGGGGTGCGTGGAGGGGCAGAGACCCTCCTCAGCTGCCAACCCCATCCCCCTGGGCTGCCCTGGCTGCACAAACCATCAGCCCCGGGGCCCCCCATCCCTCACTGCCAGACAGCCACACCGAGATAAACTTTCTCTGCAAAGAGCACTACAAGTTTTGGAGCTTCCTGTGTTATCCTCCAAACTTGGACCCAAGCCCTGGCACTTAAATTTAGATTAACTGTCTCACGTTTTATTTATTTACTGCTTCCTGAGTTATTAATATAATAAGCCTTCCCCATTTAAACTCAGCACACACATGCCGAAGAAGCACAACAAATACCTCTTAGAATGGCCCATTTCCTGTTGCTGTAACTGCACCTTCTCTGTGCAATTTCCAGGGTTGGCATGAAGTGATTAATTACGTGTGTACATGTTAGAGAACGTACCCACCCACTGTTTTTCCTCTGTGCTAATCTCTCCCTGGTACCCAAGATATAAACTACCACAAAGTAAACACATTAACATTGAGGAACAGGATCCCCCGGGTCCAGAGCACACTTAGAGTGACCAAATCCAAAGAGTTTTCATCTCTGGCTCTCTCTTAGCTGTCGGACTTGGACAGCGTGAGGGTGACACTGACTTTTTTCACTCCCGCAGAAACTCCTGTCCAAAAAATTTTGAAAGGTTTTTGAAGTGCAAAGGTTTAACTCTTGCCACATCGCTGTGAAGTCATTATCCCTTGTACAGCTGTGCAGGGGGAAGGCTCACCTTCCTACTTCAAAAGCCATTCCAGTAATAATGTAGGAATTATTCAACAGCAAAACAGAGAGGGAGAAAGAAAGAGAGACAAAGAGAGAAACACAACAAAGACAGAAAGACAACAAAGACAGACAGAAAGACAGACAGAAAGACATAAAGAAAGAAAGAGAGAGAAAAAGAGAGAAAGAGAGAGAGAGAAAGGAAGAAACAAGGCAAATCGGTTATTAAAATGATCAGGAATACCTGTGACCGAATGAAGGCACAAAGGAG
>VWZT01002313.1:0-18400 GCA_013397055.1 Pachycephala philippinensis
ATTTTTATCCTGTGTGGTAATTCCCATTGAGATCTTTCATCTCTTATCTTTTGTCTGTTCCTTTTCTTACTAAATAACTTGTCTTTTATTAAATGCATTTGATTTGCCATCAGTAAAGGTTGTGGGGCGAAGCTGCAGAATTCAAACTCTCGACAGTCTGAGGTTAAGATTTGTTGCTGTTGTACAGAGGACGGGTAGAATGAAGACACGGAGTCCAGGCTCAAGAATAGAGGAGAGAGTTTAATAATAATAGAAAGGTCTTTTATACGTTAGTTTGTAAGAAGCGCATTGAGTGGAATAAGACAATTGCTCCTTTGGCCGTCCACCCCTTGGGGTGATTGGCCAGGCCATCTCTAAATATTTCTGTAGTCAGTATCATAACAATACCACAGAACTACTTGCAAGTGCAGACTGCTTACCAAAAAACATAGCATTGTTTTGAACAGTTTGCATGGGAAAGACAGGGCTCTCACAAAATGCTGAGAGAGCTGGAGAATCCCTTCTGCCAATGCCTCCCTAGTGTCCATAAAGATTGGATCCAGACTCCTCTCTCTGAGGAGGGGGTCAGAACACCGGGGGCTCTCTCAGCCCCTCGAGCCTCGGTGTCTGGGCTTCTTTAATCACCTTTGTCCACAGCTCTCACTCCACCTGCACCGGGGGATCCCTGCTCTTCTCCCGGGGATTAACTCCGTACCCCGGTGCTGCCCCAGCCCCCACGGCCCCTCCCTGTCCCTAGGTGGCCTCTCTGGTGGACACCAACCAGCTCTTCGGCCTGAGCACCGCCGAGCCCGGCCAGTTCTTTGTAAATGTCAGATTCGATGGGATCCTGGGCTTGGGGTACCCAAATCTGGCTGCTGATGGGATCACGCCGGTCTTTGATAACCTGGTGAACCAGAGCTTGCTGCAGGAGAACCTCTTCTCTGTCTACCTGTCCCGGTGAGCCATGGGGGCCTGGGGGCTGGGGAAGGGCGGATGAACCTCGTGCACCTCGTTCTCTGGTGGGTCTGGCTTGTCCCTTGTCACTGCTGCCGTAGGATG
This sequence comes from Pachycephala philippinensis, assembly GCA_013397055.1. NCBI lineage: Eukaryota > Metazoa > Chordata > Aves > Passeriformes > Pachycephala > Pachycephala philippinensis. Next base: position 1,039 of record VWZT01002313.1, read on the forward strand.
TTGTGTGTGTCACAGTGTGCGAGGGCTGGGGGCCACCAGCCTCCCCAGAGGGCTTATGGTGATGCCTTAGGTTTTAACTTTTATATTTTTCCAATCCTGCATTCCCAGTGTGTAACTCTGCAGTGTCCTGCAGCCTGGGAGCTGCTGCTCTCTCATGCTGAGACAGACAGAACAAAGCCTCTCCAGGCTGCTCTCCAAGGACACCCAGCCCGGCCTAGGCCCAAAATGTGTAACCCAGCATCTTGAGAAGGGGGGCAAGCTGAGGGGAAATTCCATCATTAGCTAAAGTTTAAGTGGTGAAATTGGGTTGAGATGCAAATGGACCAAAGCTATAAAAGTGTGAAGAACTCGTGACTCGGGGTCCATCTTGGGTGCAGCCTTTGGCCTGCCCAGGGTGTGCCTCTGAAGGCCTTTCAAATAAATATCCACCTTTATTCCCTCACTCCTGTCCAGTCTCTGTTCCTAGGTTGGCCTCTTTAGGCATCATGGCTCGCTGGGAAAGAGTTTCCACGCCGTGGTTCCACCGTGGCTGCCTTTTTCTGGCCCTGCTGCCGTGCTGGGGTGTCACTGGTGGGGAGGGCAGGGATGTGACACCATCAGTGTCCCACCCCTGGGGACACACGGCCTGCACTGACCCACACGGCAAAGCCTCCCCTTGTTTTCCTTTCCCCCATCATCCAGTGAGGCAGCCGGGAGCGTGGTCATCTTCGGGGGCATCGACGAGTCCTATTTCACTGGCCCCATCAACTGGATCCCTGTCTCTTACCAGGGCTACTGGCAGATCTCCATGGACAGGTGACAAACCAGCTCTGCTGCTCTCTGGTCACCTCAAACCATTGCTTCTAAAGAGACCCCTCACCACCAGAGGCTTCCAGGGCGATCCACACCCCGGGGCTGAGGGATGCTGAGGGATAGGGGCACAAACTCTGTAGTACTTTGGTAATTGCCACCCAAAATGAGGATGGTTTGTGCCTGGGGCGCAGCCTAGTTCCTGTCCTGTGATTTAGGGGATGTCTCTGGTGATGAGGAGAGCAAAATCATGGGTCAAGACCTCCTTTGTTGGGCTGGAGCGGGTCCCAGCTGCTGGGCTGTGTTCAGGGCCCACGGCTGCAATGGTGGCTCTGCAGCTCTGGAAAGGAAAAGGCTCGCAGGCAGCACTTGGAGCTGCCCAGCTTTAACTCTCATAAAAGAAGTTAGAAACCATCCCTAAGGCCCATCTGGTTATTTCACGGCCCTGGTTCCTCTCTCCCCACAGCATCGTTGTGAACAGCCGGGAGGTCGCGTGCGCTGGTGGCTGCCAGGCCATCATCGACACGGGCACCTCCCTCGTGGCCGGGCCGCCCTCGGGCATCAGGAACATCCAGAGCGCAGTTGGGGCCAGGCAGGGCACCTATGGAGAGGTGAGAGCTCGCCCCGCTCGCCCTGGAGGCTGCTGGCACTGCAGAGCCCAGGCAAGGCTGGCACACCGCCCTCTGCTCGTGGCAGGGACAGCCCGGGGCACTCCCAGTCTCTGGTTTGTGTCAGTGAGACAATCACAGAATGTCCTGAGCTGGAAGGGACCCACAGGGATCATCCAGTGCAACCCCTGCCCTGCACAGACACCCCAACAATCCCACCCTGGGCATCCCTGGGAGTGGTGTCCAAACGCTCCTGGAGCTCTGGCAGCCTCGGGGCCGTGCCCATTCCCTGGGGAGCCTGGGCAGTGCCCCAGCACCCTCTGGGGGAAGAACCTTTCCCTGATACCCACCCTAAACTCCCCTGACTCAGCTCCAACCCTTCCCTTGGCTCCTGTCCCTGTCACAGCGAGCAGAGATTGAAGCTGGCCCTCTGCTGCCCCTTGGGAGCAGGTTGAAGACCCCAGTGAGGTCTCCCCTCACTCCTCACCCTCTGAACACGCCTCCCTGCTGAGATCCCCTTCCCTGTCTCCCTGCAGCACACTGTGAACTGCAGCTCCCTCGCTGCCATGCCCGATGTCATCTTCGTCATCGACGGGGTGCAGTACCCCGTGTCTGCCTCAGCCTACACCGAGCAGGTGAGTGGGAACCGGCTGGGCCTGGCTGCAGGAGCCTCTCTCAAGGTCCTTCCACTCTGTCCAGGGGCTCTGGTCACCTTGGCTTCTCCCATTCCCGTGGGAGACAGGGCGTGGATGGCCATGGGCCTCCAGAGCAATGCAAGAGGAGACACCAGCCCGCATTTCCCCAATCGCCTTTTCGTGCTCAAATGCAGCATGACCAAGGACCTTGCATGAGCAGCTTCCAGGACACCTTTGGGGACCTCTGGATCCTGGGAGACGTCTTCATCAGGGTGTACTACAGCATCTTTGACCGGGCCAACAACCGCATTGGACTGGCCAAGGCTGTTTAGACCCACCACGATGGCAGCGGGTGAGGTTTGGTCTGCACCCAGAGCACAGCCACGGCTTTGGGCACAAATAAAGTGTTGATGGTTCCGAGCTGGTGGCTGCGTGTTTATTTCTGATGGAATGGCAGGAGTCAGGAAGGAGCTGATGTGCACCAGCTGCCTTGTGGTGGCCAAGGACATTTGGTCATTGCAGTTCTGCTCGGGGTGATGCCTTAGGTTTTAACTTTTATGTTTTCTAAATCCTGCATTCCCAGTGTGTAACTCTGCAGTGCCCTGCAGCCTGGGAGCTGCTGCTCTCTCATGCTGAGACAGACAGAACAAAGCCTCTCCAGGCTGCTCTCCAAGGACACCCAGCCCGGCCTAGGCCCAAAATGTGTAGCCCAGCATCTTGAGAAGGGGGGCAAGCTGAGGGGAAATTACATCATTAGCTAAAGTTTAATTGGTGAAATTGGGTTGAGATGCAAATGGAGCAAAGCTATAAAAGTGTGAAGAACTCGTGACTCGGGGTCCATCTTGGGTGCAGCCTTTGGCCTGCCCAGGGTGTGCCTCTGAAGGCCTTTCAAATAAATATCCACCTTTATTCCCTTCCTCCTGTCCAGTCTCTGTTTCTGGGTTGGCCTCTTTAGGCATCAGGGGCCTTTGAGACCTGAGCGGTGGAAGTCAAGATTGGCTCTTTTACTGGGGCTACAACAAGTGAGTGATTCTGGAAGCCCCAAATTTCCACCCAGGGAGGCTGAGCTCACCACCCCGGACAGAACTCACCCCAGAGCAGATCCCTGCAGACCCACAGCCATGTCCCACCAGTTCCTGCCCCAGTTCATCCCTGGGCACAGGGCTTGTTCCCACTTTCCCTGCGTGGTGTCTGACAGCCCAAAGCCACCCCAGGGCAGGGAGTCCCTCAGGAGGATGTGGCTCAGCTGGAGATCTCCCTTGGACCACCCAAGAGAGCAGGAAAAGGCTTTCACCCCATGCCTCCCACGGTGAGGCTGTTGCAGGAGCACGGAACATGCACAGTTCTGTTCTGTGAGGGAAATTACCTCCATCCACATCCAACCCCATGAGAAATGGAGGCTGCCTCTTTCCCCGGGAGCAGCTGCAGTGGAATTGCTCAGCAGGAAGCCAGGAGAGATCCAAGTCCCTGCTGTGTCTTCACTTCTGCAGTGCTGAGGGACAACGGACTGCTTGCATTATTTATTGGTGAACGAGGCTCCATCACTAGTGGGGCCTGGAGATTCCACACCCAGCAGGAACAGGGGTGTGGAGGGAGAGATCCAGGTGATTGGGGTTGGAAATTAATTATTCCTTCTGGCACTGTGTACAAAGGACACATACACTGTGCACATTGAGCTGACTGTGGAGGAGGGTGTGATGTGGGATGGTGGGAGCGTGGTTAATCCCCCAGCTCCCCGGGGTCACACATCCCCGGGTTTCCCAGCCCCAGCTGGGGGGAATCTCCTGTGCCTAAGCACCAGAGTGACCCAGCCCCAGATTTTGGGCACATGGGACTTGCCCTCAGCTCCATCACAGCAATTTTCTCATTACTATGAGCAACAAGAAATGAGGCAGAGGCAGTGGGAGCCGTGACTCCAAGGATCAGCCATCCAGGGAGCAGCCCTGCCGGGATGGACAGGACCTGGAGGAGCAGCCAGGGGCTGTAGCTGTGCTCATGGTGAGCAGGGTGGGACTGGTAATTGCCACCCAAAACGAGGATTCTTTGTGCCGGGGGCACAGCCTAGTTCCTGTCCTGTGATTTAGGGGATGTCTCTGGTGATGAGGAGAGCAAAATCATGGGTCAAGACCTCCTTTGTTGGGCTGTTGCCCCTCCTTATTCCAGGCAGGACCAGCAGCCTAAATGCTGTGCCAGGGAGCAGTTCCTAAAGCCTCATCCTGCCCTGCTGCTGAGAATTCCCGGCAAAGGGATTCCTCCATGGGAGCATCCCCCTGGCAGGGGCAGCCCTCCCCACACCGCTGTTCACATTCCAATAAAGGAATAAAGCAGCGAAAAGCTTCCAAGCCAGGATTGGAGAGCGGGGAACACTCGGGACTGTCTGCGTAGGGAAATGCCGATCCCGGAGTGCCATCTCGTGGCTGCCGTGCCAAACCCGAGCTCCGGGATGCCCCATCCCTGGCAGTGTCCAAGGCCAGGCTGCACGGGGCTTGGAGCACCCTGGGACAGTGGGAGGTGTCCCTGCCCATGGCAGGGGGTGGGATTGGATGAGATTTAAGGTCCCTTCCAACCCAAACCATTCTGGGATTCTGGGGAATTTCAGCTCAAAGGAGGGAGTCACTCCCACCTGCAAATCTTTCACACCTGGCCACAGGTTCTGTCTTGCTCCAAGGGTAAAACGTGGCCAGGACACCCTTCTGATAAAGCAAAGGGGTTTCTTGTCTTCTTTTAGCTTTTCCTGAGGCAGTAAAAAATTAGAGTTGGGAGTTCAGCCTCTGTGCAGAAGGACATGAGAGATTGGCTCATTAGGGCTTGACTCGGGAATGGGACAGTTACTGAGGGCTTTTATGGATTTCTTTGAGCTTTGAGCTTTGGGCCTCTGTTTGGGAAGGGACAAAGCTGCAAATTGTGCGGGAAAATGGGGTTTCTTGCAGGTTTTCATCAAGCACCAGCTGAGTGTTGACACTGGGAATTCGTAGCCTCGTTCTCCCCCTCTTTTGGGCAAATTGGAAATCAGTTGATGTGTCTGGAGAGGTTTAATGCCTCTGACCCCGTTCCCATGGCATCAGTCAGGGATCCCCCTCAGACCTGGCCTCCCACAATGGATGGAGTTTGTCCTCATCTCACAGAGCTGGAGATCCGTCATTATCTGCAATTATCTGTAATTATTTGTTTTCCAGAGCAGCTGTGGCTGCCCCTGGATCCCTGGAAGTGTCCAAGGCCAGGCTGGATGGGGCTTGGAGCAGCCTGGGACAGTGGGAGGTGTCCCTACCCGTGGCAGGGGTGGAATGGGATGGGATTTAAGGTCCCTGGGATTTAATCCCACTCTGGGATTCTGTATCGCCCCACGTCTCAGCCCTCCCCCACACAATTCCCAGCTGGAATTGCATTGCCATGGAGCAGCACAAAGCCAGGAACAAAAAAAGTTTAAAAAAATATTTTCTGCATGCCAGATTTTGAAGCATTTATTCTTTTATTTGAGGATAAAGTTTACAAGTTTATAAGAATCTGGTTGTCCATCCATCCATCCATCCACCCACCCACCCCAGCACCATTATGGTCCATGTTTGCAGGAGGACTGGAAATGTGCTCATGGCTGATCAGGCTGAATATTTCCCATCCCAAAACCTCCTCATCAGAGTTTTTCGTGGTGATTTCCCAAGGAAAAAACCACCAAAAGTGTTTCTGATGAGAGAGGCTGGGAGAGAATCTGGGGAAGGCAGCAATAAAAATATGAAAGAATGGAAAAATTCAAGTTTTCTGGAAGAAAAGGAGAAAGAACCTGCTATGAAATAAAAGCAGTGATGTGGAAGAGCTGCTGGAGAGAATGGAGGGGTGAGAAGAGAGGAGCTGGGAATGTTTGAGTGCTGTTCCCAGCTGTTCCAGCTGTTTCTCCTCCAGCTGTGCCCAGCTGTGCGTTCTCCAAGCATCCCCACAGATGACGGAACTTGGACACAGCGGGAAGGAGGTTAGAGAGTTCTGACAGTTTCTCCTGTCTGAGATGAAGGTGTGGGGGTTGCAAGGGGTGGGAAAGGATGGTGGAGGGATGGGAAAAGAACAAGGAGAGCAGGTGATGAGTGGGATTTGTCCCAGAGGGAAAAGGAATTGCACTGGTCGTGTCTCAGATCCATCTCCCGGCGTGCAAAACACCTCATTGCAGAAAGACAGCACACAAAATCCCCCAAAACCAAAATAAAACCCCCTCCCACCAGGGCTGTGGGATTTCTGCTACAGGGAAAATCCCAAACCCACGTTTTCCAACAGACCAGGAGCAATAAATCTGATCCCTGTTCCACCGCTGCTTTCTGAATGAAATTGCAAACCAGGGACGCTGGCACGCCATGTAATGATCACGGGGATCCGTGAGGAGATGAGACATCCGTGCAGCAGGTGTGGGATATCAGAGCCGATGAGACACTGCACGAGAAGCTGGGATTTTAATGGAGGCAGAAACACCAAAAAAAAAGAAAAAAGAAAAGAGTCGAGTGAAACAGTGAAGTGGGGACAAAATGTTTTTGTCAGAAAACCTGCTGGCATTGGAGAGAATGGCAAAATGAGCTGTTGCTGGCTGCTCCCATCCAAAGTGCCACGGGAAATTTGCATTTTTAGGAAAGCAGAAGTGCCTTGTTACAGCAGGGAGCGGAGCTGCCAGGAAATGTTGGCTCTCATCGCTCTGTGCCCCCTTTGCAGCACCAGAAGTGACAATAAAAGCAACAAGGTCACAGTGGCTCGTCCCCAGGGTTGTTTGTAGACCAGATAATGAGCGTTTGTTGCAGGAGAAATCCCATTCCCTCTCTCAGAGCTCAGTTTTCCAGCAGGAACCCCAGCGGGCTTTGAGCCCTGCACCTTTCGTGTGCTGTGCCTGGTCAGCACCCCCTAATCCCCACCTCGGGTCCGTCCGTGACTGCCCACCCTGCTGGGCCATCACAATTAATTAGTCAGGCAGAGCAGGGAACTCATCCAGCTAAAAATATCCCCTCTCATTTCTTTTTGCCAGCTTTTTTGTCGGTCAGAGCTGTCGCAGGTCTGGGGATTTGTCAGACCCCCAGGTCTGAGGCGGTGCGGGGGGAGGAACTGTTTAAAATGGGTTAAGAAAAGCAGGGAGCTGGACCCACCTTCATCCCACCTTCAAACCACTGGACAGCTGGGTGTCACCGAGCCAAGCATTCTGTGTCATTTTGCCCTTTTTCCTCTCCGGTAAATGGGGAAATCTCTGTATGTGGGGAATTCCACTCTGACGCCATGGACAGAGAATAGAAATGTCAAGCAGATGAGCATCAAATAAAAAACACCAGACCGATGGGCAGGGCAGAGAGATAAGAAAGATGGTATTTATTTGAACAGCCACAGGAAATCAGAGATTGAAAAATGTCTAGAAAAAAAAAAAAAGCAGCAGCACATTTGGTTTTTTTAAAAAAAAAAAAAATCAGAGCATGCAGATGTTGGATAAGGTTTTCCAGCCAATCCCACCTGACCGTGCCCAGTCCCTCAGGGCCTCCACCATCATTTTTTGGCCTTGTCTCGAGGGTAACCCCCATTGGTCTTATTGAGTGACTCCATGCTGCCGTTGCCCGTGGCCACGCTGGCCAGCAGCCGCTCCACCTCCCCGGGCAGCATCTGCTTCTCCTCGTTCTCTGTCTCCCGGTGGTAGAAATAGTTGAAATTGGAGACGATGACGGGCACGGGGAGGGCGATGGTCAGCACCCCCGCGATGGCACACAGGGTCCCCACGATCTTGCCGCCCAGGGTGGTGGGACACATGTCCCCGTAGCCCACGGTGGTCATGGTCACCACGGCCCACCAGAAGCCGTCGGGAATGCTGGAGAAATGGGACTGCGGCTCGTCGACTTCCGCGAAGTAAACGGCGCTGGAGAAGAGGATGACGCCGATGAAGAGGAAGAAGATGAGCAAGCCCAGCTCCCGCATGCTGGCCTTGAGGGTCTGCCCCAGGATCTGCAGCCCCTTGGAGTGCCGGGAGAGCTTGAAGATGCGGAAGACCCTGACGAGGCGGATGATCCGCAGGATGGCCAAGGACATGTTCTGCTGCCCGTTGAGTTCGCTCTGCTGGATCAGCTCGGTGGTGAGCGTCACGAAGTAGGGGATGATGGACACGATGTCGATGATGTTCATGATGTTCCTGAAGAACTCGGTCTTGCTGGGGCACACGATGAAGCGGACAAAGAGCTCGAAGGAGAACCAGACGATGCAGGCGGTCTCTATGACGAAGAAAGGGTCCGTGAAGGTGCTGTGGGCCAGCAAGGTGTCTGTCACGTTCTTAGAAAGCTCCTCAGTGGACTTAAACTCCCTCTCCTCCCGGAACTCCGGCAGGGTCTCCATGCAGAAGATGATGATGGAGATGACAATGACCAGGACAGAGACCAAAGCCACACCTCTGGCTGCACTGGAGCTTTCGGGGTACTCGAAGAGCAGCCAGAACTGCCTGTGAAAGTCATTGGTGGGTAAGAGGGTCTCAGGATCCTTGATGAACCCTTCATCCTCCCGGAACTGGTCCATGGCTTCATCACCGAGCTCATAGAAGGTGATTTCATCAGCAAAGACATCGATGGGGACGTTGGCCGGGCGCCGTATTTTCCCCCCAGACTGGTAATAGTACAGGATCCCATCAAAACTGGGCCTGTTCCTGTCAAAGAAGTATTCATTCCTCATGGAGTCGAAGTAACGCATCCTCTTTTCCGGGTCCCCCAGCAAGGTCTCGGGGAACTGGTCGAGGGTCTTGAGCCGCGTCTCAAACCTCAGCCCAGCGATGTTGATGATGACTCGTTGGTCCCCCTCATCCATGCCCACCCTCTCCCCCACCCCCAGGTGGTCGCTGAACTCGGTGGAGAACCTGGAGAAGATGGTCTCATTGTTGGCGTTCTCGCTGTTGATGAGGATGCGCAGGTTGGACAGGAGGTTGGCGCAGCTGGGGTGCCCTTTCCGCGACTGCCCGGCGGGGCTCAGGTCGTTGGAGTAGCAGGGATCCTCCACGATCTGGTCGGCGTTGTCAAAGCTGACTAGTGCCACCTCCATCTCCTTCCAACTGGCCACGTCCATCATACACTAATCAGCTCAGCAGCAGAAATCCCCGCCGCGGATGCCGGCTGCCCACGCCTTTCCCACGCTAGGAGGATCTGCAAGGGACAGGGACACAGAGCTGAATTGTGCACGGCCATCGCCCGGCTCGGCTGAGCAGAGCAGAACAAACCTGAGGTCACACAGCCCTGTTGTGTTTTTAATGCAAACATTAATGCCATTGACCAGCAAAGCGACTTCCAGCAAGTCGTTCATCTTTGGATCCCACAAACCCTTTTGGCACGGCTTTGTCGTTGTTAAAGCTCCCAAAACCACCTCTAGAACCCAAGGATGAAAGGTCAGGCAGCAGCAGAGGATGGGCGTGAATCCAGGTGTCCCACCCAGCCTCTCCCCAGTGATCCCAGAGAAAGGAGTCATTTCCAGGTGCGGATCCAAAGTTCAGAGCAGGATCTGGAGGTTCTAAACACGGCTGTCTCTGTTAAGAGCAGCCCTTGATCCAGGTGGGAGAGGCATTGGGTCAAACCCCAGGAGGTCCTGGGCACGTTGCAGTTGGGCCAACCAGTGTTTGGAAACAATTCCCAAAGCAGGAGCCACACTGGAATTTGGGGAGTGTGGCCCAGGAGGAGAAATGTCCATCAGCCTTAGAGAACCCCTTTGCTCTGGGAAGAGGGGTTGGAACAGGATCCCTTTTCTTGATCCAGACCTTGGGGCCGGCAGAGGATGGGGTGACATCCCCCAGAGCTCTCCTAGTCCTCCTCCACAACAGGCCTGACATTCCCAGCCCCAGGAAGAAGCTCAGGCTGAGCACTCGGGTCATGGAGAGCACTTTTTGGGCCATGGGCTGGATTATTTCCCAGAGCAGCTCTTGAGGCACTCAGGAACAGCCACCACGTGCCCAAACATTCCCGGGCACACATCTCCCCACACACCACCAACATCAGTCTGAGCTCAGCCCAGTCAGAGAGGAGCCCGGGGACCAGGCCAAGTTTTGGAGCTGGGAAATGACCTGTCCTGCCTCAGGGAGCAGCACAGAGAGGAATTCAGTGTTAACAGGGAACGCTTCTGCCGAGATTTGCCCCAAAATGGACTTCCCGAGTAAATCCAACACCCTGATTTATTTCCCCTCCAGATGTATTTCCCAGACATGAGGCACCACAGGAGGACACGTGGAGCTGCTCAGCGTGACCGCTGCTCACCAGGGGCACTCCGGCTTTCTTACCCAGCCAACTTCAGCGGGAGGGAGACAAAAAACCCAAATGCCCTCAGCTGCCAGGAATAGCAGCACAATTTAGGGCACGGAGCAGCAGCAGTGGTGCCGGGGCTGGTGTGATGAGGATGGTCCCCAGTGCAGGATTTGCTTCCAAGTGCAGGGGGGCCGAGCTGCTCCCGGTGCCTCGAACTCCCTCTTTCACTCTTTCAGTAATTTGGGGCATTGGATGGATCCATCCTTGCTGGCACACAGCTGGGAGGGGGGCAGGACAAGCCAAAATCCCCAATCTGTTGCAGAAATGGGCATGGACATCCCGGCTTGCTGCAAATCCTCCCTCTCTCCTCTCAGCTTTACAGCCCCGGCAGCAGAACTTCATAAAGGACCCGGGATCCCTATCCCAGACACGGCTCAACCTCGCTCTCTCCTCGCTGGAAGAGATTCTGGATGTGGGGACAAATCCTACAATTTATCATAAGCTATTTACAGACCAGGTTTCTTCGCTTAAACTAAACCCAGGAAGCTTGGCTGTTCCTAGAAATCCATCCCTATAAAGCTGCTTCAGGCCGGTTTTGTGCCAAATTCCCCACTTGGGGACATGGAGAGAGGAGTGGTGGGGGCAAGGGGCAGAACTGATGCCTGGAGGAAGCAACAGCAGAGTGGTTGTGTCCCCAAAGTGACCTCAGGCAAATCTGGGGAGCCCCAAGGACTCCAAAGCTGAGTCCTGCAGCCCCAGCCATGTCCAGCTCGGACATGCCCAAGGTCTCCGTGGGGCTGGATTCATTCTGGGATGGACTCTCTGGTGGCTTTGTGAGAAGCGGGTGCTGGCAGGATGATCTCTGGCATCAGAGCAGCAACCCAGAGCTGAGCATAACCCTGGTTTCGGGAGCATCAGGAGGCCCACAAAGGGGTACTGCAACAAACCTGGCCCAAATAAAGCTCCTCTGAGTCTTTCAAGGGAAAAACAAGTATTAAAGGAAAGAAGAAAAGCAGCACTCATCATTCCCTTCTTGCATTCTCATTTTTTCTTACTAGAAATCCCAAGATTATTTTAAATCGGAATAAAATAAAGTTTGAGTCCGAGTTTAGTGTTCAGTGGCAGGATGAGCTGACCTGACCCACCACATCTCCAGCCTGGGGGAGAACCCAGACAGGTCCACACGTCCTGGAACTTCTCTTGGCAGTGGAACAAAGCTGAGCAGCTACAGCTGACTGTGAAATTCCCAGAATCACGGAACAGGCTGAGTTGGAAAGGACCCACCAGGGGAAATTGCACCCTGAGGCAGCACCGTGAGGCGATCTCGGTGTTTGGAGCATTGGGAACCCTTGGCTCTCAGCACTGCACGCTGGGCTGGAAGCTTCCCCAGCCCCGCCTTGGAGGGACATCTGATTTGTGGGCACGGAAGAAACTGCGATGTGCTGAAATCTGCCTTTGCTCAGGAGCCTCTGCAAACATCGAGCTGAGCCCCGCCAGCATCGTCCCTGCTGGGGAAACTGAGGCACGGGGCTCTGACGGGACCATTTACATGTCATGGGCGGGGCTGGGAGTGGAAAATTGGGCTCATTCTCCCCACTGGGACATGGAAAGGAGATTTTTAGCTCCATTTCAAGCCCTTGGAACAGCTGCCCACGGGATGCAGGGCTCTGAGGTTCCTTTCCTTGCCTTACAGCCCCAGAGCACGCTGCTGTCTGTCTGTCCCCGTCACTGGAGGGAGGTGCCCCACCTGTCCCCGAGCCCCCAAACCACCTTATCTGTCTCATTTTTAACTAAGACCACAACTAACAGTGCATCCCAAAGCCACAAAACGTCGTCCCTAAGCTTTGCTCCGCGCCCCGGGCGCCAGCCGAGGCTTGAACTAGAAAGTTGCCTCGTTTTTTCCTCCTAAATCACCCAACATCTGCTTCTCAGAATCTGATTAACTAATATCCTTCAGCGGAAATCCCTGCTTGTGGAAAATCGTAATAATAATAAAAAAAACCACGCGAGGGAGAGAGACGGTGAAAGAGAAAGGTCATTTTGAGGGAGAGTTGGTGTTTTACCCAGCACATCCCAGGGAATCGGGGCTGTGGTTTCCACCAGGCTCTCTGCATCCAGTGAAACCTTCCCACCTGCAACCCCCTGCTCTTCCCCCTCCTCCCACCACCCTCACGCTCCTGCGGCGAACAATGCCCATTTCCAAGGTTTTTCCAGATTATTGGAGACTTTGAGCCTCTTCTCCCCCCTCCTCTGCCCTCCTCTCCCCACCATCCCCGAACGGGATGAGGAAGGAGCAGATTCCTCCCGCCGCCCGCCCACGCCAGCGCCTGCAGGGACTTACCTGGCCAGGGCATGGAAGCGCCAAGGCTCTCTGCATCTGGAGAGAGAGTTATTAAACACACACAGGGACGTGTAGGGGAAGCGGAGACCGCAGGAAAGCCCAGCCATACCCTCGGAAGGTGCCTTTGGGGTAACGCAGGCAGTGTCATTTAAAAGGCTCCTCTCCCTTTGGCTCGGGGACTCGGCAGCGGGGTTTTGGCAGCCCCGGCCCCGCCATCGCCCCGGGAGCCCTGCGCTCAGCCGGGGGTCCATGGGGAGAGGGGCTGCTGCTGGGGACACCCTCTCCCCACGCCCCCTCGCCCGGGGAGGGGGGACCCGGCCCCCCACCTCCTGCCCCCAGCCGCCGGCGGGCGAGACGGGGGAGGACGTGCCCTTCTGGCGGATGCCACCTTTAATCCCCGGTAATGCTCCGCATGGTCCAGCGGGGACAAGTCTTGTCCGTGACGTGGCCAGGTCTGAGCTGGTCCCCGGGAGGGAGGCGGAGAGGGGGGACAGGGACCCGCACACCGCTGGCACCGGGAGGGAGATTTACAGCAGGCCGAAGGGCTCTTTTTAGTATTGATATAAAATAACGGCATTAAAAGGAGGAGGGGAGGGCAAAGCCCAAGGGTTGGAGCATCCCCCGCTGCCCACCTACCTCTCGCCTGTGGCCGTGGGGACAGCGGGCGCCTGTCCAGGAGGGGACGGCCACAGTGCCACCACCACCACGTGGGACATCTCCGTCCCCGCCCCGGGGTGACTGGGACCAGTTGCGGCAGCGGGTGCAGCTGGCACTGCCCAGCAAAGGGCATCGCTGGGGGACGAGGCACAGGAGGGACGTGGCCCTTCCTCACGCCTGGATGCAGCTGGATGCTGGCTCCGACCCCAGCGCTGCTGGGCTTGTCACCTCCAGGAATTAATTAATTCATTAATTAATAAGCACCCTGGGTGGACAGGACCAGGCAGGTTGGCATGAGTCATTAAAATAACTGGGATTTTTGTTTTCTTTCCCTGTTTTTCCTTTCTTTCCATTCCAGAGCTTGCCATGCTCACGGCCGTCTCGCCTTGGGTGCTCCGGAGTGGTTTCGTCCCTGTTGGCCTCACCCAGGGCTGGATCCCACCTCTCCCTTCACCCAGGTTCCCTTCCCACCCTCCTCTTCATCCTCCACCTCCTCCTCGCCCTCCCAGGCGATGGGGGAAGGCAGAGGAGGGGACGGCACATTTCTACCCGCAGGCTTCAGCCTGAATTCCTCAATTCCTCCTCGGTGACGTTCCTTTGCTCTTGAGGGACTCGGTCACCTCGATTTCCCCCCCTCCAGCATCCTTTTCTGTCCTCTGAGCTATTTCTCCTCTCATGACGTTAATGAGCACATTAAACCTCCCTGTCCCGGAGGAGAGCCCGGCTCGGAGCCGGCTTGGAGCGCCTCACAGACATCTCCAGCCTTCTGTGATGGGAAGGGGCAGGAGATTATCCAGACCTTTGATCAGGTCCTTCAGAGAGGCTTTATCCTTTTACACACCATTTCTCTGCCCCTGGAGATTACAGTCCTTAAATTTACCCTCATCCCACTGAGGGCATCTATTGACAAAAAGGAATTCGATTTACATTCCTGGCACCTAAATTCAGCCTGTGTCCATCTCGCCTCCAAACCCAGCTCTGGAACGGCTTTCACCACAGGGCGATGAGGGCTCTAGGCAAAATCGGACCTCTTTTGGTGGCTTTTTTCCCCAAAATCTACCTGGAACTGACCAGGGTCACTTCCTGCACCCGGGCAAAGAGCAGCTGTGGCTGAGGGAAATGAGGAGCGTGAAAAGCACCCAGAGGAGCCGGAGATCTGCCTTGTGCTGGGGCTGAGGAGCTTTGGTAGAAACCCCCTGAAAATGGGGATATCTCCGGAGTGAAAGCGGCGCTGTGGTCCCGGCGAGACGGGAACGGGGGGAGATGCCCGGAATAACATCGCTGCCTCCCAGAAACGGGACAGTTACACAACTCCCTCACGGCTGGGGAGTTCCGCTGCACCCCGGACACCCTCGGGAAAGTTCTGCCTTCGTTTCCAGCCAAGGTGACTTTAAACGCCCTCTTGGCTCTAAGGATTTCAATCCCCGCTCCAGCCAGGCTGCCCCAGGCACTCCTCCGGCCCTTCTTTCCCTCGAATCCTCTGCTCCTGGAATCACCAGCTCTGCTGGGATTTATCCCGCAGCCAAATTCGGCCCCCGAGGGTGTCCTGCATCCGGGATGGAGCAGAACCCAGCAAGTCCTGGTGCAGGATCACCGCTCAGCAGCTCTGCACGCACAGCTCTGACACCAGAGCGGAGATAAAACACCCCCGAGCCTGTCCCAAAACTGAGAGGGATTAGCTGGCAAAGGAGGAATTTCTGGCAGCAGGTCCCTGAATTATGGTTCGCGCAGGGAGCTTCATTCTCCCTGTGGGGAACAGCGCAGGAGCCCGAGCAGCCCATCCCAGCCTTTCCCTCGGATCTGGCGGGGGACGAGCCGGGGCAGGGAACCAGGAGGAGGCTGGAGGGGTCCTGCAGGTCCCGTCCCGCAGCGGGACGAGGCAGTGACACTTTCTTTGCTTTTCCCGAATTCTCCGAGCCCGCAGAGGCTCCTGTGAGATCAGCGCGGGCCGGGCTTTGCCGTGCGCCGGCTGCGGTCCGCGGAGCAGCTCAGGGCAGTAATGAACCCCCGCTAATTGTCCTTTCTCTGCCGCACTAATTACCTGGGGTTCAGTAATTCCAGCCCCGCGGCTCTGGGATGGAGCTCAGGTGGCTCCGCGGCGTCTCCACCAAGGGAATTTTTCCTGTTTCTCATCCCGGCTAATTGAAGTGCCCCTCAATTAGCAACGCTCCCCCAGCATCGAGAGGGCTGGATTTTGGGGGGGTGCAATTTGTAAAACCACAACCCAGACCCTTCAACGCCCTCGATTAGGGCTGGGTTATTAATATTCGAGCTCTGATTCGGGCACGGAGTGTCCTTGGAGGCTTAGTGAGGTGCCCTGGGCATCTGGTGCTGATGGAGCGGGGCAGGAGCCATCTCGGGAAGGAAAACAGGGCGATGATTTTGCCTCTGGGTTTGCTGCTGGGGGAGACCCCGCGAAAATGTGCGGGTCATCCTCCTCCTCCTCAGGAGAGGTGTTTGCAAATCGAGCTCTTTAGATTCCAAGCAAACGTGTGCAGCTGTGAGGGGATGAGCGGGAAGGGAGATGCTGGCAGTTTATGAATGATAAAAACATAGGAAAGAGTAATTCAGATCTTCCAGGGGATGATGGGGTCTGGCAAAAGCTGCCTCTGCTTTGGAGTCCTCGCTGTGGGAATAGAGGAGAAATGGAAAAGGGGCCAAAACATACTGAAATAGCGGTGTGGCTCAGAGCAATCCCAGGGTTTCTCCAGCCCCAGGGGAGCCCAGGGCTCAGGAGCAGCCAGACCTGAAACCTCTTGCCTTTTAAAAGCAGAGGTTAAAGTTTGTCTGTGGCGAGGTGGGGGGCTGGATGAGCCTCAAAGTTTAAACACACAAATTGTCTTTAAGCTGAAAGAGAGTAGGTTCAGATGAGGTATTTGGGACAAATTGTTCCCTGTGAGGGTGGGGAGGCCCTGGAATGGATTTCCCAGAGCAGCTGTGGCTGCCCCTGGATCCCTGGCAGTGTCCAAGGTCAGACTGGACAGGGCTGGGAGCAGCCTGGGACAGTGGGAGGTGTCCCTGCCCATGGCAGGGGTGGGGCAGGATGGGCTTTAGGGTCCTTTCCAACCCAAACCATTCTGAGATTCCATGAAATTGCACCAGGAAACAAATTACGAGCCTGAGCCAGCAGCCACCAACTCCTACGGGCTGCTTCCAGCTCCGTGCCTCAGTTTCCCCGGGGCTGTGGATGTGCCATAGAGCCGAGCGGGAGCTCTCCAGGAAAAGGTGCACATGAGGAAGATCCCAGCTGGATTCCCAGCGCTGGGGTGGAGTGTCCATCCCTGCTCACCCCACGGCAGGCAGAGACGTGCGTCCGGCCAGACCCCTACAGCCCTCCCTGCTTTCCAGACCTCCTTCTGATTTTTCCACCTATATTTTTTTATATTAAAAAAATCAGATTATCAGAGAGCTCAGTACATACAGTACATGCCACGAGACAGATGAAACCTTTCTTATACCCAGCCATGGAGTCCAAAATTAATCAGCTATGGATTAACCGGGTCAGGATGTAATTTAATAACCAGAGAGGGCGAGTTCCTGCTCGGAGGGAGCCGCGAGGTCCCGCTCCGGGTGTGCCGTGAAAGCTGCCACGGCCCAGCGCAGGTAGCGGGAAAAGCCAGATGGGATGGAATCAGCCCTGCGGTGGTGCCGGCTGCTCAGCCCAGGGACGGGGACAGGGACAGGGACAGGGACAGGCACAGGCACAGCCTGGGAGCGGGCCAGGCTTGGCTGCAGCTGAGCCCTCCTCATCTTCCCTGCGCTCCGAGCCGGGCTTTAGCCTGATTCAGGAAAAGATTTAAATGGATTTTTGGCCGCGAGGTGCTGCGGTGGCTTTTTGGGGATGCTGAGTGGGCTCCTTGGGGGCCGGGGTCTGGTCCCCGCTGGGATTCAGGGAGCAGTTGCTGCTGCCAAGTGTTGGACACGCTTTGGGAAGCGCTGGTGGAGGGACACACGGACACCAAGCGCTTGGAAAGTGCTTTGGTCAGCCTGGACCGGCAGAGGCGTGAAAAATGGGGTGCGTGGAGTGACCTCTTCCCTCCGGAGCATCCCGGCTCCGCCCGGGCGCCTGCCTGGGGCCGGGGCACGCAGCCATCCCCCCGCTGCCACCGTCCTGCTTAC
>VWZT01002313.1:18431-49991 GCA_013397055.1 Pachycephala philippinensis
CTCGGTGCTGTGACCTCGGTCTGCTCCTAGGGATGAACGAATGACTTTGTCCCCCCTCAGAATCTGCATCGGCAGCAAACCCTGGAGGAGGTCGGCGGCCGGAGCCAAAAACGGAGAGAAGGTATAAATGGAAAGCAATAGGAAGCCGCTAATCGGGTCAGACGGATCCTGCATTGATCCCGAGTTCTGCAAGAGCAGCACTAAAAGCAGCCGGTGGCAGGTTTGGGGTCCCGGTGTCGCTCCAGGCTTGCGGCTTCCTGTGCGGAGCCAGAGCCGCTGCAGAGCTCGGGACAGCCCCAGCCCAGCAACCCACGGCCCCCAGGAGAGGACACGGGAGTTCGGACCCACAATAAGGAATTAAGACTGAAAGTGACTGAGATGAGGCCAGTGGGACCCTCTGACTCCCGGTAACCCCGGGGTTCCTCGCAGCACTCACCCGGTGCTCAGCAACGCTTCACCCTCCCTGTTCCTCCAAGGACAACCTAAACTTCTCCCCTGGCCACCACCACCCGAAAAACACCCACCAAAAAAAAGAAAAGCAGCCCCCGACTGCCCCAAACCCACCCACCAAACTCTCCTCTCCTCTGCCCCCAAACTTCCCCCGGCCACGACGGCGGCTGAGCCCGGGAGGGGAGCAACAAACCCGGCTTTGGCATCGTCCTCATCCTCCGGCGGCGCTCGGGGTGCGCGGTGCTCCCATCGCCGCCTCCTCGGCCGGGGCTGCCCCGCGGAGCTGCCCCTCCGCCTGTGGCAGCGCTGGGATGCTCCAGCCTCTCCTGCGGAAAGGCGATGCCTTTCCCACGTGAGCCCGGTGGGACTCCTTGCCCTCATTCTCCTTGTGCCTGAAATGGGTTTTTGCTCCCTCGCCGGTCCTGCCCGGCAGCAGCAGCGGCACCGAGGGCTCCAGCGCACCTCTTTCGTGTCTGCAGAAGTGTCGGAGGCCTTTGCTTTCCGAGTGAGGGTGAGGAAGGAGCTGCATGGAGCAGGGGAAGAGGCGGTGATGCCCAGATGAGACCCCTCCTGTCCCCTCCACGCAGAGCTGCTCCCTGGGACGCTCTGCCACAGGCAGCCAGCACAGGACGAAGGGGCTGAGTGAGTGAGTTTTCCCGTTTTCCCCCCAAAAAAGATAAACTTTACAGAGAACCCTTGTCCCCCCTTAACTCCCAGGAGCACCGAGGCAGCTCTGCACCAGCAAAGGGCAGGGTTTAAACACCTGGCTAAGGTGTTCAAAGGACAGGTTTCACAGGGACCTGGTTCTTCTGCATCCACAGAGAGAAAAGCTGGGAAAACAGGAGCCTCCAGTGCTCCCAGTGCCAGCAGGACACACCGAGCACTGGCCAGGCGGAGGCAGCCAGGGCCCCTCCGGCCTCAGGGCGCTTTGTCCAGGCACTCCTCACCTGGGCCTGATTTTTCTCCTGTACACAGGAAAATCCTCGCTTCCCGGGAGCCTGGGATTGCCATCGCAAGAGCTCCCAAACTGCTGAAGCCTCGGGAGCAGGAACTGCCTCCCCGGGGCTTTTCCCAGGCAGTTTTTCTGTGGCCACGGGGAGCTGCTCCTGCACGAGCCCTGCGGGGTGTCACACCTCGGTGGACGGCTCTGGGTCCTGGCTGTGCCTTCGCTCAGCCCCCAGCAGCTCCCGGCAGGAGCTGGGCAGAGCTCTGGATGTGGCCACAGCCCCCCGTTATTGCAGTGATCCATCGGGGCTGTGAGCATCGCCCACCACCCCCACTGCGGGCAGCCCGGCTGCTCTTCCCACCCTCTGCCTGTTTTTCCAGCAGGATTTGATGAAACCACAACTGTTTCCCTTTCCACGTGTTCCTCCGGCGAGCTCTGCCTTCCTCCCCTGCCCCGAAACTTCCCAAACAAAGCAAAAACATCACCCTGCAAAGAGATCGGGGAGCACCAGCCGGGGCATTTCCTGACTGACCTCCAAAAGTCATCCGCATCCCGAATCCTCCTGCCAGCATCTTGGAATGCGGAGCTTTTCCCTCAAGCTTTATTCCAGCCCGTGTAATTGGGGCAGGTTCCCATGCTGTGCCGCTGAACTGGGATAGGGAAATATTGAGATCAGCCTGCGCTGAGCCCTTCCAGAGGCACCCCGGCAGTGGGGTGTGTGGAGTTGGGGTCTCCCAGAGGTGCTGCTCCAGAGAAAACCCAAGGAAATTAAAGGAATCCTGGAAAATCAAGTCTGGAAAATCTCGCCCCCCCGCCCCAGCTGTTGAAAAAAGGAGATCTCAAAAAAAAGAAGCAAAAAGCTGCCCCGTGGGTCCCTCTTCCCCCGCAGCCCCAGGCTCCTCGTGCCGAGCTGGAGCCGATTTTGCCTCGAGCAATTTCCCAATCTCCTTCCCACGACCTTTACAAACAGATCCAGCCCAGGGACCCAGAGCTGCCCCAGGATGGGATGTCCTGGTCCCCACTGCACACCCAGGGCACAGCCACAGCTCTCCCAGCTGCATTCCAGGGGCTGAATTCCATCTTGGGATGCATTGGGAAATCAGTCACAGGGCACAGACACCAAACTTTGGCTATAGAAGATGCAGTTTTGGGGTTGAGGAGATGCAAAGGGAACGGCTCAGCCTAGGCACCCCAATCTTGTCTCTGGGAATCAGCAAGACAATCATTTTCTCCGCCATTAAAAATTCGGCTTTATTTGGTTGAGGCTTTGTTTGGCTGGAATTTCTGCAGCCTCTGGGGATTGTCCCCTGCTGAGGCCAGGAAACTCATCCCACACCAAACCCGGATCTGTCCTTATGGGGTCATTCCAGGGCTTGACCCCAACACTGACCAAGGAGTCTCTGACGCCCCCGGGCTCTGCCACCCATCCCTCACCCAGTGACTGTGGATCACTCCAGGTTTTCCATGGACTTTTCTGTTGGTATTTGGAGGATGGGAGCGTTGGTAAAGCAGGCAGTGAGCCCTGAGCCAGCACCACGACTGGCTCCTGCACTGCCCCACAGGACCAGGGAACACAGCCCAAACCAGACTCTCAGAAAATCACGTTATCCCTCACCACTAAACACAAACTGCACCAAATCCACGGAACCAGCAGCAGTTTGGGCCCAATATTCCCATTAACCCTCCCCACACCCTGCTCTGTGCCATGGGGATTCCCACATTCCCTCCTTGGGACCACCTGAAATGTCCCTCTCATTCCCAAGCCAACCTAAAAAGAGATATCCCATTAACTATTATTATTCTCACAGTCTGAACCTTTCCTGCATCCCATCCCCTCCCAATTTAACTCACCCCGACACAACGGATGCTCCCAACACTGTTTTGGGATTTCAGTGACTCCTTGGCAGCCGCGGATTTCGGCCTGTCAGAAATCCTGATGAATTATTTCACTCCGGGTCCTCCCAGTTCAATTGGAGCAGGCACTCCAGTATTTCCTGGGAGTGTTTCGATGTCTCCCCCGTCCCTCTCACACATTCCCATAAAGCAGATTGCAGCAGCCCAGGGTTTTCTAATGGAAGCCTTGCAAAATATTCAAACCCATTAAAAAGATCACAGCCAAAAGTAACCACTTTATTGAAGCCTTGGAAGAGAAAGAGGCTGCAAATTCTCAAAGCACAGAGTGTCTCTGTCTGGGGTCGGGCACAGACCCAAGAGCAGCCAGAACCCCTGTATCAGCACAAGCTGGGCTAAAACCACGAGCCCAGCACCAATTTAGCTGGAGATAAAATGGAAACCTTTTCAACCAGGTGATTCTTCCACATCCTACTGACAACAAACTAAAATAAGTGGCTTAATATAGGTGGGAACCTTCCCAGCTGGGAGTTGGGCTCGGCTGCATTTCCATTCTGTCACCAACGGTGTCACAAGCACAGAAAGCACAATAAAACCAGAGACTCACCCTCAGCCCCGGTCAGGCAGCCCAGGTCACAGCCCTCCCTCGGCCGAGAGGAGGATCCCGGGGCTTCTGGACATGGCGGGTCCCTGCACGCCTCTGACACGCAGGTAAGGATTCGAGTTTGTCTCAGGAAAGACTCAGATTCGGAAATCCAACACCCCGGTGAAACCCTACCTCGCCTCGCCGTCCTTGGATTTAAAGGAAACACGGGGAGAGGCGCGGTGCTGCAAATGGGGCTGGAGCTTCACACACGGGGGAACTGCTGCCCCAAATCACCCCAAACCCCCCAAAACCTCCCCAAGCCACCCCAAACCACCCGAACTCTCCGGCAGGCACCCCCAGGGAGGAGCTGTGCCTCCCAGAGCCCGGCTCCCCAGCTGAACCCCCCCAGTGATCCCTGCACTCCCTGAGAGCAGATTTACCCCGTTGTTGCTCCGTGGGCAGGACACCCACAGAGGGAGGGAGTCCCCTTGGCTTTGGGGGTTTTCCCCACCTCTTTGAAGAAGCAACATTTACATTTTCAGACCAAATGGCACCCAAACGTCCAGCAGCTGTTGCTGCCCAGCCGTGGGCTGCAGTCCAGGCCCTGGGTCCCACCAAAGCCTGCTCCTCCCTCAGCGGGGTGCACGGCTTTGGGGTCATGGCTTTGGGGTCACGGCTTTGGGGTCACGGCTTTGGGGTCGGGTCCTGGCCTCTGCCTCTTCCCTGTGCAATGCTTTAGGGACATGAGGCCAAACTCTGAGTCCTGTCTGTGTCTCAGGAGGCCCCGGGAGCCTTTCAGGGCATTTCCAGGGGACACGAATTTCTTCAAACTGCGGGGAGCAGGAAAAGGGGCCCTGCACTCAGCTCGGAGCCCCAGGCAGTGCCGGGGAAGAGGTGATGAACCCCAGGGATGCAGAAGGGTCTTCCCAAAGACCCACTTCATTCTCTGAGCACCAAGAACGAGGCGCAGGAGATTTTGGCTGCTCTGGTGGCTCCTTCCAAGCCTGTGGTACAGTGTCCTGGTCAGCTTTATCCCAAGAATACCTGGAATGTGTTAAATCCATCTTCTTCTGGGGGAAGAGGACGGGAGGAAGGCACAGGCTGGAGGCTGCAGCGTGGCCTTGATTTGGAAACCAGCCTGGATGGGTCTCCCCCACCTCTCCTTGCCACACTGAGCTGAGCAACACTTCGGTGTTCAGTATCACATCTAATCCTATAGATACAAAAAAAGCCTCAGCAGGGAATTTCTTTAGCCTTTGCAGGATGTCGTGAGAGCTCTGTCTTTCCCATGCAAAGTATTTAAAACAATGTTACAGTTTTGTAGACTTTCACACCTGCAAGCTGTTTTACAAGTATTGTTATGGTTCTAGCTAAAAAAATATTTAGAAATGGCTGTTTCAGAATTTGGCCAATCACCTCAAGGGGTGAATGGCCAAGGGACCAATTACCTTATGTCATTTAACACGCTTCTGCATATCAGCATATAAAAGCTGTTCAATTTTACCATTAAATCTCTTCCTTCTGTTCACCTTTGGTGCTTGGACTCTGTGTCATTCTTTTACCCGTCCGTGGTGCAACAGCGACACAATCCCACAGAAAGCACGGACAGCAGGCGGTGGAGGAAAGGTCCATGGCTTGGCCATTTGGCTTTAACCCAGCTCAGGAGGAAGCCCCAGAGTCCAACCTCACCCTTCAAGCAACAGCCAGGGCCCTGCGAGCCCAGCACCCTCCGAGGTGGGACTGCCTTGGGTGTTCCCCAGAGGTTCCTGTTACACCACAACGGGAATCTCATTAATTACTCGTTCCGCTGAATGCTGCTAACGAAGGCCCAGGACACATCAAGAATCATGTTCACATGGCAAGTGGCACAGGAACAGCCCCGGAGGGTGATGCTCCACAGAAAGGCCTGAAGTTGTTACAAGGACGTCAGGAGACTTGATACAAAGGGCCGGCTCATTAATAGCTAATGGGGGAATGAATTATGCACCCACTGGGCTGGGTTGGGTTTCTCCCTCCTCACGGCACCCTGACAGCCCCATCACCCCCCTGCTCTCTGCTTTCCGTCCCACTCCGTTCTTCCTTCTCCTTATTGTTGTACCTGGCAGGATTTAACGTGCTCACCCATCACCAAAAGCTCCAAAGCCGAGTCCAGCCCATCCCAGGGCGATGCCAGAGCAGGACAGGGCACCACGCACCACCCTGAGCCCTCTAGGACACTTCCCCCATCACAGCAGGGCCGCTCCCGCTCCCAGAGACCCCTTGATGCCCTGGAAACCTGAACGAGAAGCTCCAGGCAGCAAAACAAAAGCTTCCCACCGCGGCTTTCTGCAGGACGTGCCGTGCCCTGCCTGCCATCTGCCCGAGCTGCCCGCGGCCAGGGCGGCCAAGCTCCAGCAGCTCCGGCCGGCCACGCTCCAGCGGCTCCCGGGCAGCCGGAGAGGGACGGGGAAAGCCGGGAGAGGGCGTGGAGAGGGAGAAAAGGGGGGGTTCTCCATGTTTTCGGGTACACAGCACCCCCAAAGCCCAGAGCGGGAGAAGGGAAAGCTGAGGTTAACTCGATAAAAGGAGGTTCGGGGATCTCCCTTTGCCTGCGCCACTCCGCCGCCCCCAGCGCTGCCCAGCCCGGGAGGGCACGGATCTGCCGTGCCAGCGCCTTTCCAGCTGGGATAACGCAGCAGCTGCTGGGGCTGCTCCGGGCTGGGACCGCCACCCGCTCCTGTTTCAGCGGGGACAGCAGCTCCCCTCTCGCCTTGCCGAGCCCCGCTTCCCTTCTGGTGTCCGCCTGCCGCCGAGCCAGCGCGGTCCTTCCCGGCGGCTGCTCCCTCCTGAGCTCGGGATCCCGCCCGGGAGCCCACGTGCGGCGTCAGAGGCAGCCGAAGGCTGAGTTTTTAAGCAGCTCGGATCCCACCCCGCTGTGCCTGGGGGCTGGCCCCGGCAGTCGCAGCAGCGCGGAAAGGGCGGGATGCTCACACGGGTGAGCTCTCCTCTATTGCCGGGAGCTGGGCGTTTCGGAGAGGGCTGAGGCACAGCCACGGCCCCAGAGGGCGGAGGAGGTGAAGCGCACTCAGGGCAGAGCCGGGAGCAGCACCCCAAACCCTGGCCCGGCCCTTGAGCCGGAGCGCGATGGTCCCCGGCCCTGAGGCCCCTTCCCCCAGCACTCCCCCTTCTCCAATCTTCCATTCTCGCTTTCTCTGCCCGCTCTGATTTCACGGGCCGGGCTATGCTATCCCTCGTGCCGGGGTGGGGTTGGGCAATCCGATCGCCACCCCCTCAGCGGATTGTCTGCTAACACCGGCACCAACCACCCGGAGCTTCGCTGACCCCGCTGCAGCTCCATCTTCTGGGGCTCAGTGCCCGGCTCGCTGCTGCTCCAGCTCCGGGCAGGCTCCTTTTCCATGCCCGTCACCTTCTTGGAGGGTTTGGATAACCCCAGCCCGCGTCACAGCAGCTCCTGGTCACCAAAATCGGGCTATTCTGTATCAGTAATAGGAAACTGCCAGCACCTCTGACCGGAGCTCGTGTCTGCTCCTGCCGCTGCTCCCTCCCTGGGGAGAGCAGCCTCTCACCCCGGTATCCACCGGGGATGGCACCACAGCGTCCAGCTCCAGCCCTCATTTCATCCCCACCACAGTCTCCTCCCGCAGGGGGTGTTGCTTGTCCGGTTTTTCTCAGCCAGAGGATGTGGAACCACAAAATAATTTGGGTTGGGAGCGACCTTAAAGCCCATCTCCAACCCCCTGCCATGGGCAGAGACACATTCCACTGTCCCAGGGTGCTCCAAGCCCTGTCCAGCCTGGCTTTGGACACTTCCAGGGATGGGGCAGCTGCAGCTCCTCCGGGCTGAAGGAAAGGAGAGGGAAATGTTTTTTTTTCAGATAATCAGGGCAGCAAAAAGTCACAGATGGAAAATAAAATGCTGGAGCAAGGTGGTAATTAAATGCTTTCCCTTTGGTGCCTCTGAAAGTCAGGGAAAGATGGAGGAGCAAGGAGGAAAATGGGAAATTGGGATCTCTGCTGCGTCCTTTTCTCTCCCTGCACAGCTGGGTCAGGCACGAGGAGGGTGAGGAGGAGCCTCTGGGGCCCTCCTTGGAACTGGCATCACTGGAGGGGAAAATTCCCTCCTGGGAGGTGCAGGACACGAGACTGAGCCAACATCCCTCCCGAGTGGACATTCCTGCTTTGTGGAGGCATAAGGCCAAGCGTGGCATCACTTCATGCTCACAAAACCCCGTCCAAAGCGAGGTTATAGGTGGGGAAACTGAGGCACGAGAGGCTTGAGCTGCCGAACACCCACGGGGCAAGGGAAGAGCAGGTTTTTCTCCCTCTGCTCCTCTTCCCATCCCCAGCCTGAGGGAGCAGCTCTGCCTCTTCGGGTTTCTCCAGCTGAGTCTCCAAATGAGGTCCCTGCAGCAGCTGAAGCCTGGTGCCATCCCAGAGTGTTTGCTGGTGTCTCCAGAGCAGCAGTTTCTGTCTGCTCGGTGCTCGCTGGGTCTTGTTGGCCACGGGTGACTCTGAAAAAATGACCAAGAAAATTAAAGTCACTGTCAGTAATCTTAAATTCACCTTGCAGGGGAATTTGTGCCCCTCCCGGAGCAGATTTAGTGGACCGTAAACCGAAAAAAGATCAAAACAATTTGTAGCAGGAATTAAATCCAACAGTGCCGCTGTCTGGGGCATGGGAATACAGCAGCTGCATTCAGGAGAATTGGCACAGCACACCAAAACAATGATTTAAATCTCACCAGCACCGGGGACAGCCCCAGACACAGCCCGTGCTCCCCGGGATCCACACCCAGCCCCAGCCCGGGGCTGTGCTGCTGGGGAACTGGGGCCTCCCCACCCCCTCCTCTGCAGGGAGCACGGAGGGAACGCGGAAAATTCACCCCAAAAAAGGCTCCTGGAGATGCTGGCTGTGAGATAACAGCTCCAGCCAGAAGAGGACAGTGGTGCCTGTGTTTTATTCAGGGCTGCACCACGAGGGGTTGGAAGGCTCCAGTTCCCTGTTTGCTGTTTAAATCCCCCTCCAACACCCACCCGGGCTCTGAGGGGAGTGCAGGCTGCTCCCAGGGACAAAACCCATCCAGCTGTGCATGCAGAGGTGCTCGAGGGGACCTCAGCTGCAGCAGGGCCCGGCTCTGGCTGCTGGGAGGGAGCAGGGAGATGCTGCAACAAAGATTGAACCTGAGGATGTAGAGAATTCATCTTTTGGGGGAAAATTTTCACCTCAGATACATCAGAACTTACTGGGCTGATTGGAAAGGTGAGGAGGGAGCTGCTTCAGCTGGTGCCATCGCTCCCTGGGGGGAGATCAATGATGGGCATGGACACGAATATCCCGAGATAAATAATGGACATGGATACGAATATCCCGAGATAAATAATGGACATGGATACGAATATCCCGAGATAAATAATGGGAATGAATATCCTGAGATAAATAATGGGCATGGACACAAATATCCCTCTTCCTGCACACGGGCAGAGACAAAAGAGAATGGAAACACCTACTCAGCAATGTGAATTTAAATATGACATTTCTATGCATGTTGGTGTGTATATAAATATCCTATAACTACACAGGTATTCAAGCTGTTCCCTGCATCTCAATGCATTTTCCTAACCTCAAACTGACCCCAAAGGGGAGAGCTGCCCACGGCAGAGGGGCTGGCACAGGCTGCAGGGGTAATTTCTTGCTTGGAGCTAAAAAAATGAGGATTAAAGCGAAAGCAGAGCTGGAAACCTGCCAGGCCCAACCCATGCACAGGGAGAGACCCTTCTGCTGCCAAAAATCACCCAGTTTAGGGATCCGGGATGAAATTGTCCCAGGGATTTGGCACCAGCTCTCAGGTGCTGCAGTGAGACACCGACTCACAGCTCCTTCACAGGCTGAACCTCAAATCTGGGTTTGCTCCTCTAAAAACCCTTCACCCCGGGATGGAAAGCCAGAATTGCCCCATAACAGGGGTTTTGTCTGCCCCACTCCTCCGGAGCAGGGGGAGAGGGGGCTCTTGGTGACAGACACCAAGGTTTGGGTGCTGCAGGAGCTGGGAAGGTCCCGTGTCCCCCCCAAACGGCTCCAAACCCTCCCTGTCCTGCTGATCCAGCGCTCGCTGAACTTCCCTCCTGTGACAGAGGGCAAAGATCCAGCTCAGGAAGGGTCTCGCTGGAGACGAGGCTTCCCAGCACTGTCCCAAAATGCTGTTTTCTTTCCCCAAGCGCCGCTGCTGTGATGCAGCAGCCGAGAGAAGTCCCCGAGCTCGGCACATCCTCGTGACGAGCTGTCACATCCCGCTCCGTCAGCCCCGGCCTCGGCGCGCTCCGCTGCGCACGGGTGACGGGAGAAGCCCTGACAGACGGAGCCCCTCCGCCCTCCCTCGGCCCTCCCCTCCTTCTCCATCCCCGGTGTGGCGTTTGAACCCTGCCCTTTGCTGCTGCAGAGCTGCCTCGGTGCTCCCGGGAGTCCGGGGGGACAAGGGTGCTCTGTAAAATTGATCCTTTTTGGGGGGAAAATGGGAAAACCCGCTCCCTCAGCCCCTTTGTGCAGTCCCTTGGGCTGGAGAGGTGACTCTTTAACACGGATAAATCCTCAGGAGCTCCTGGACACTGATATTTCCATCGCGCCAGCGGCCTTTCCACCCCACAGACTTCCTGGGGTAAAATATCTTAAAATCAGCATTTGGAAAAAGGAAAATTTCAGCGTTTTTCCCAGCTGCAGGTGGCTCCTGAGGGGCTGGTTCCTCCTTGCAGCCCCCAAACTTCCCCTCCAGCCCCCCATCCCTCCTCCTGCTCCCTCCAGCTCCGCAAGCAGCACCGCCCCCAGTTCCTCGGCGTGTGCCCTGAAACGAGACAGCGAAATTCGCTGGTGTGAAACAAACCAACCCACAGGAGCCCACCTCTCCTCATCCCTTCCATTAACAATCCTCCTTCCCCCTCCCGGGATCCCGCAGGGGAGGGCGATGAGACAGGAGCTGCCAGGGAGCTGTCACAACATCCGCACCGCTGCCGGAGACGCGCGGATCCGGCATCACAGCCCGGCTTCGTTCCTGCCTCAGCACCTAAACCCGGCCCCTCCTCCCTCTAAGCTCGGCCTGGCCTCGCTCACCTGCTCCACCCCAAGACCAGGACGTTCCTGGCTGTCCCAGTAAAACCAGAAGCCCCAGAGATGCTCCCAAACTGGTTTCCCTCCGCCAAAGGTCCTTCCCCAACTTCAGGCAGGTGGAGCTGCTCACCAGATTATCAACCTCATTCCTCAGGTGCCCAACGAACCCAGAGCTGTGGAAGGCTCCAGATTCCCTGATAGTGCAAATGAGCAGTTTTCCTGCTGGGCAGGTAAAAATCTGGATGAAAATCTAGGAATTGGATGGGAAATAGGAAGGAAAAGGTGATGGGGCTGGCCTGGCAGTTTGACCCCAGATCTGGGGCGGGTTGCAGCATCCTCCCCATTGCCCATTTCCAGTTTCTGAAATTGTGAAATAATGAAGTTCATGTGCCAGATAATATGGCCTTCTGTACATCCCCTGTCTCTGCTCAGTGCCCATCTCACCTGTGCAGTATTTCTGATGTCCTGTGGCCATATTTCTAAGCATTTCAAAATATGGTACATAAACCACTTTTTCTGAATGCTGTGTGGAATTATTTTCCTAGTGGAATGTGGTTACAGCACTCAGTTTCCACATAGTGAGGTTGATTTAGACATTTTCAGGACAAAAGAAAATCAGTCCCCATGGCTTTGCTAGGAGGGTGAAAAGGAATGATGGAGATGCTGGATCACCCATGGAGGTGTTGGATCGTACATGGAGATGCTGGACAGAGCTGCTGGATCATCCATGGAGGTGTTGGATCACCCATGGAGGTGTTGGATCACCCATGGAGGTGTTGGATCATCCATGGAGGTGTTGGANGGATCACCCATGGAGGTGTTGGATCACCCATGGAGCTGCTGGATGGAGGTGCTGGATCACCCCTGGAGGTGCTGGATCACCCATGGAGGTGTTGGATCACCCATGGAGATGCTGGATCACCCATGGAGGTGCTGGATCACCCATGGAGGTGCTGGACCATCCATGGAGGTGTTGGATCACCCCTGGAGACGCTGGAGCACCCATGGAGGTGCTGGAGCACCCCTGGAGATGCTGGAGCACCCCTGGAGGTGCTGGACCATCTCTCGGGGTGGGCCCATCGTCTCTGCCCCACAGATTCCTGCAGGAGCAGGCAGGGCTCTGCAGCACAGGCCCCAGGGCACACGTTCCTAGGGATGTGACCTGGAGAAGGTCTGGAGATACCATTCCATCCCTGTTCTCCTCCATGGGCAGCTCCAGGGTCATTCCTGGGGGCTCCGGAGGTACAGGAGCCTCTCTTTGCCCCCATAACCCAGCCAGATGTGCTGCACCCCTGGAGAGCTCAGCCTGGGGACCCTCCAGAGGCGATTTCCAAGTGGAAAATGGCTCCCTGAGAAATAATCCTGCCGGGATTAGGGAGAAATGCTCATTTTCATCCTTTCCAACCTGGCCCCATGTCAGTCAGTGTCCTGACTCAACCCTGCAACCTGCCACCAGCCCTCCAGCTCCAGGGGGCTTATTGGAAAAGACTTTTAAGCAAAATATTAAAGCTATTCCCTCAGTAAATGCCAAGTGGGACAAATTGCTGAAATTTGGGAGGTCGGAGGTTGACTTTGGGGGGGGCCACAGGGGGAGAACCCCTCGAAATCCCACATCAAAGCAGAGCTGCTCCTGGTTTGGACACAGGGACAGCTCCTGGCTTGGGTTCCCCCCATCCTCGCTGGAAGGAAAAGTCAAAATAAGAATTTTTTTGGGTCTTTTTTGAGCCAGGAATGACTAATTCTCCTCTGGGAGCACGGAAATAATTGCGGGTCTTTCCCAGGGAAGGGACGGCCAGCGCTTCATTGCGAGGCTGGGCAAACCCTCAGAGCAACCTTTGGAATTTCTCTCCTCCTCCAATGAGCTCCTGCCACCTCATTCCTCCATCTGCTCCGCAGGAACGATCCCTCTCCCCCACCCCACCGGCACGACGCGGCCCTCCTGGGATATCTCCATGGGATTCATCACGCGGAATCATTCCACTTTGTTTTATTATTATTATTTTTAGGGCTGAATAACCTCTTAGGGAAGCCCCAGAGGTGGGATGTGCCCACTCGTGCACAAACGGGGAGATTCAGCTTTTCCCATCTGCAGAAATCCAGGGAGTCCCTCGTTTCCAGGCTGATGGTGCTCGCCCCGCATGGGAATGGTGCTGCTCCCTAAGAATCCCCAGATTTTGGGATGCGGGCATCCGAACGCTCCCTCCTCTAGCCTTTAATTTCCTCCTGGGGGGGAAACACCTTCCCAGAAAAAGCCAAAAAATCCCGTGTCCCCATCAGCTCCAAACATGATCCCGCAGAGCTTTGGAAGGTGTCTGCTTTGGACACGGGGAAACTGAGGCACGGGGGGCTCCTTCTCCCGGGGCAGGCGGGAGCGGAGTCACGGGCTGCAGTCCCCACAGACCCACCCGGGCTATCCCGGAGAGCCGGGCTCCCTCCCAGGGCAGGGCTGACTTCCAGGGGAGTTTTTGGGATGAATGACGGGAAAGCGCCTCCGGAGCGCGGCGCGGGCAGCGAGCGCCTGGATGGATCATCCACGGATGATGATCCCGAGCCGCATCACGAGCTGTGCCCGCTGCCCACTCCTCCTCGTGCTGCTCCGGGAAGGATTCGCAGCCTCCGCGGGGACTCGGGAGCTCTGAAAGCCCGGTTTAATTTTGCTCTCGGCGGGGCTGGCGGAGGGAAGCAGAGCCGCAAATCGCAGAGCCGCGCTGCGGCGGGGAACACGCAACAGCGGAGCGGGCTGGAGGCTCCCGCAGAAAGAACCCAGGGCCGGGGATGCCCCGAGCGCTCCAGAGCTCCGCAGTGCCGCAGCCGGCACGGCCCGGGCGCTGCCCGCCCTCCCTCGCACCGGGAATTTCTGGGATGCAGGGCCTCCGCAAGAACCCCCTCTCCCCCTGCTCCACAGGAGTGGGGCAGACAAAGCCCCTGTTATGGGGCAATTCTGGCTTTCCATCCCGGGGTGAAGGGTTTTTAGAGGAACAAACACAGATTTGAGGCTCAGCCTATGAAAGAGCTGTGATCAGTGTCTCATCGCAGCACCTGGGATGCAGAGCCACCCTCTGCCATCGCATCAGGGCGCTCCTGGGTTCTTCCGAACTGGTGAGACCAGGTCTGGCCCCAGGCTCAGATTTATTTGGATGCAAACAGGATGCCTCCAGTCTGAGAGCAAGCCCCAATCCCAGCGAGAGGAGACACGCAGGATTGTGGGTTTTCTTTCCCCAATGTGTTTCACCCCCACTCCTTCCCATCCAAAAACTCCCTTTCGTGTCACCTGCTCCTCTTGAGATCCGAAATGGTGTCAAAATCCATCTGCAGGCTGGTGGGAGTCAGCCCTGATGGGGAGAGGCTGCCAGGCACAGAGAGGCACAGAGGATTTTTCAGCCCCCTGTTGCAGCCGAGGTTTGGAACGCTTATTTCTGCCTCCAGGGTGTAATTGAAGCCCTTGAGGCCCCAGAAAAAAGTGTCTCGCAGGGGTTGTGTGATGCTTTCTGCGAGCTTCCTTGGGGAAATTGGTCAGGAGTGGGCAGGGACAGGGAGGGATTTGCAGCACATTCCCCAGGCCAGCGCTGCCTGCGGAAATAGCTGCCCTTCGAGCCACACAGGTGAGTTCTGAGCCCGCCTGGTGCCAGGGATGCCCAAAGCCACGGCAGCTCAGTGGGATAGAAACCCTTTGGAAGTCACCTCCTTGCTCAGGGCCACACAGGCTGAGGGACAAGCCTGGAGCAGGATTTGCATCAGTCCCAGCTGATGCCTTAGGTTTTAGCTTTTCTATGTTTCAAATCCTGCATTCCCAGTGTGTAACTCTGCAGTGTCCTGCAGCCTGGGAGCTGCTGCTCTCTCATGCTGAGACAGACAGAACAAAGCCTCTCCAGGCTGCTCTCCAAGGACACCCAGCCCGGCCTAGGCCCAAAATGTGTAACCCAGCATCTTGAGAAGGGGGGCAAGCTGAGGGCAAATTCCATCATTAGCTAAAGTTTAATTGGTGAAATTGGGTTGAGATGCAAATGGCCCAAAGCTATAAAAGTGTGAAGAACTCGTGACTCGGGGTCCATCTTGGGTGCAGCCTTTGGCCTGCCCAGGGTGTGCCTCTGAAGGCCTTTCAAATAAATACCCACCTTTATTCCCTTCCTCCTGTCCAGTCTCTGTTTTAGGTTGGCTCTTTAGGCATCACAAGCAGCCTCACCTCTGAGGCACTCCCGGACGTCAGCGGGGCCCCAGAGCATCCTCCCGTGCGCCAGCCCTGGGCCATGGGGCATGGCAGGAGGGAAAAACCCCTCTGGCATCGGTGCCAGGCTCATCTCACCGTGCCCTGACCGTGCCCATCCAGTTCCCCTCGCCCACCCCAGACCCTCCCTCTCTCCCCACATCCCCACCAGGGCCCTTCCCTTGGCAGAGGGATCCTCCCTGCTCAACACAACAGCCCCTGCCAAGATAAAAGCGAAGCTGTGAATAATTCATGGTTCAATCTTTTTTACCACCGTCTGCTGTAAATATTTAAATAGCTCCAAGATGTCTAGAGCTGAACTTGGGGAGGATGAACCTGAGCAGAGCCTCTGGCTCAGGGAGCAGCACCGAGGAGGGGGATGAGCTGGGGATGGAGCACGGGGAGCATGGCAGAGGCCATGGGGATATTTCTTTGGCTCTGTGGACACTGGGGAAGGGACAAGAGAGCTCCAAGGGGAATAAAAGTGATTTATATCCCCATAAGGAGCAAATCTCCAAGCCTTTCTGCCCTTCCCCCCCCAAAAAGGCAGTTCAGAAAGGAACAGAATCCAGGTATTCCCACTGTAGGATACAGGAGTATCCAAAGGACATGGTTCAACTCTCCTCCCCTCTCCTGGCTCAAAACCTCAGTGGAATTTCACTCCAATTTACGATTGCCAAAAAAAAAGATCAGCAAGTTCTGTCTCCTCTGGTCTGCAGCTC
This sequence comes from Pachycephala philippinensis, assembly GCA_013397055.1. Classification (NCBI taxonomy): domain Eukaryota; kingdom Metazoa; phylum Chordata; class Aves; order Passeriformes; genus Pachycephala; species Pachycephala philippinensis. The sequence continues at coordinate 34,290 of VWZT01002313.1, forward strand.
CATGAGCGCTGCTCTCCACCTGCAAAACAAGAAAACAACATCTGACATTAAAACAACGCCGTGTGATCCTGGGCTGTGTCCCAGCTCCCAGCAGCATCCAGCCCAGACACAGTGAATTACCTGATTCCAGAGGGCTGGGAATGCCTGGGAGCTCACTGCAGGAATCAGGAGCCACCTCCAGGGACAGACCCCATCCCAGCAGTGGGGTTGTGCTGGTTTTGTTGGCAGTGTGTGGGAGAACCACGGCCCCGGGCAGCTGCTGGGTGCCTGCGCCTCCTCCTGCTTCAGCACCACTGCGGTGTCTCAGAGCCCTTCCCAAATCACTGCTGGAGCAATTATTGCCGCCCTGGCTGCAGAGATGGGGACTCCTGGTCCCAGAGCCACCTCCTCCCCCCACCTCCACACCTCCCCAGGGCTCTGCTTTGAGCCCCTCCAGGGATGTGCTCAGCTGCTGGAACTCTGGGATTTTCCTCCTGGGGATTTCAGTGGCTTTCAGCAGGACTGGGGGTTTCCAGCTTTGCAAGAGCAGTTTCAAATGTGCCAAGTGCTCTGGACTCTGCCGTGGCTCCCTGCACCAGCACATGGAAACGTGCTCCTGGTGCTCTTGGTCCTCCTCCCCCAGAGACTCCGGCTGCCAATTCCTTCATCATCCTCCAGGGAAAGGTCAGAGAAAATCCAGGAGGGGTTTTGCTCTTGCCCCACAGCCTGGGGGTGTCCCAGTCCCTGAGCTGTCACCAGAGGAGGAGGGACGAGGCAGCACCAACAACTCCTGCCCATGCCAGCCCTGAGATCTGCAGCTCCATCACTGCAGAGCCTCTGGGGCCATCCTTGGATTAAAACCAGGCCCAAGGCACTTCAACAGATCCTGACCCTGTAATCCTTTCTTAAAGACAGCTTCTGGTCTGGAAACAAGGGGGAATGGTTTTAAACTGAGAAAGAGTAGGGTTACATGGGATATTGGGAAGAAATTCCTTGCTGTGAGGGTGATGAAGCCGTGGCACAGAGCGCCCAGAGCAGCTGTGGCTGCCCCTGGATCCCTGGCAGTGCCCAAGGCCAGGCTGGACAGGGCTTGGAGCAGCCTGGGATGGTGGAAGGTCCCTGCCCATGGCATGGGGTGGCACTGGATGAGCTTTAAGGTCCCTTGCCACCCAAACCATTCTGGGATTCCATGAAATAGCTTTCCCACCTCTGGGGGCTCTTTGGCTTCCCCCGCTGGAATCACAGCAAATGAAGACTTTGGGACACCAAAACCATTTGCAGTTTGAGTGTTTGAATGACTGTTGCTCTTAAGCCAAGCTTTTAACTCAGTTTAACCTTTTTAAAGCCTTTTCTCAACCAACTTAACGTCTGAAACAAAAGCGATTTTGTTTTCCCAATGGGATGCTTTGATAACTTCAAATCCTTTTTTTCCTCATCTCCATTCCCAAGCCAAGATATTAATCAAAACAATATGTTTCCCACAACAGCAACAGCAACAAAAGGCTTTGAGTCAATGAGTCATCATTTTTCTGTGAAGAAAAATAAACATTTTTCCCAATTCCCTGCTCGGGGATGGCACAAATCTCTGCACCAGCCCCTGCGGCTGAGGCAGCTGTGGCAGGTCCCGGCCAGATGTGGAGGTTTCCTGGGTGGAGGTGCAGGTCCAGGCTGTCTGGGCAGGGTTTCCTCCTCCCTCTGAGGTTGGTGGCAACACCTCCAGCCCTTAGGGCATCGTGGGCTTTGCCCTCTTGGCTTTTTCCACCCTCCCACAGAGATTTTGGAGCCCGCCAAGGAGAAGAAGGGTGCAGATGGACCAAGCTCCAAAGTGCTGGGCAGCTGGGAGTGGTTTCCCAGCTCCTGGTTGCTCTCCCACCACTGGAAATGAAGAGGGAGGAAGAAGTTGAGGCCCTGGGGAGATTTGACCAGCCTGTGTGGGTTGAGGCACCCCATGGGGGGAACCTCACCCCCTTTGGGCCCAGAGATTGCACCAGCTGCTGCAGAGCCCCCCGGCAGCTCAGACCCCCATCCCATGGGACCCTGGCTGCTGAGCAGGCTCCAGCTGTCCCCAAAATCCCAGGACAGCACAGGGACATGAGCTGTGGGCCCTGGTACCACTGCACAGGAGCAGGGCAGGATGGAGCCCGAGGGGAGCCCAGGTGGCTTCAGAAAAACCAGAGGAAGAGAGAGAAAAGGGGCAGAAAGAGAAATCACGGAGCTGAAAGCCTGGGCTGATCAATTGTCCGCAGAAGGCCTCGGAGGGTTCGCTCTGTACTCAGTGGTTTATAGATTTCCTCTAAATAGGAAGATGCAGCTCATGAGCCACAGCGAGAGGTACAAGGCTGACGTAGGGGACAGGGACAGAGTCTGGCCTGGCCCCGTCCTCCTTCCCCCCATCTGGAGGGGCTGATGGGGGGACACAGCCCGGGAAAGACTCCTCCCCACCCCCAGGGAGTGCCTCCTGCAGCTGTGGGATTTTTAAAGCCTCCCAGGACACCAAATCCTTTTTATTTTTGAGGCTTTGTGCTGAAGGAACTTGCCCAAGACCTTCCAGGGGGAAGGAGAGAGGCAGAACCTCCTTTCCTGCAGCACAAACCTGCCTCAGTGTACCCCAAACCTGGCCAAGGGGGGACCCCAGAGTGAGCACATCCATCCCTCTGCCACCTCTTCATCCCACTCCAGGGTCTGGGATGGGATCCCCTGGGTAGGTGAGTGAGCAAGGGTAAAACCAGCCCCGTGTCAAGGCCAAGGTGAGATCAAAGGGGAAGGAGAGATTTTCCTGATTTTCAAACATTCCCACTGTGTCCCAAGGGGAATTGCACTCTGGTATCACCCAGGAGAGTTTGGAGAAGTTTCCATTTAAGCCAGCAAATGGTCAGGGGTGAGAGGGCTGGAGCTGGAGGGAAGTGACTGATCCATCCCCTCATCCTTTATTGATGGAACCAGCAGATGGGAGGGGAGCAGAGCCGCTGGAGCCACGTCCTCGCAGGAGGCTTTGGGAGGAAAAATGGACAGCCACGGCAATAGCCCTGAAGGAAAGTCTGACCTGGAGGGGAGGATCAATAGCAAGGAGAACCATACGAGACTTCTTGTCTCTCCCAAGGCCATTGAAAACCTGCCCATCCTTCCCAATGCTTTTAGACCTAAGCAGGAAGTCACTAAAAATGAGTGGCTTTGCTCCAGGGTGGAAACATCCCCAGGACGTGCTGAGAAGGACATTCCTCACTCCTGAAACCCTTGGATCCAGCCTGATCTCCCTGCAGATGCCTCATCAGATCCCTTGCAATGTCTTTTCCTCCTGTTGGATGCAGAAATGCTCTCGCAGACAGATCTGGTGGTGAGGACACACCTTGGCTCGGGAATGTGTGGCCATGAGGCCGATCCCATGGGCACGGGCTTCAGCCAACATTCCGAGAGCAAGGAATGGCACACCCTGAGAAGGGACATCCTGTGGCTCCTGCTGAGGAGTCTGCATGGAAACGTGTGTGAGATATTCACTCCAGGCAGAGCCTGGGCTCCCCCACGGCACCCAGAGGGAAGAGCCTCCCTGCTCCCAGGGGACCCAAAGGAAGGAGCATCCCCACCTCGCGGGATTTGGGCACCTACACTCCCCCCATCACTCCCCTGCAGGGGAACTCCACCCTCGATGAAGCCAGGGAAGCAGGGCCGAGATCTCCAGGCATTTTAAGGTCCATTAACTGGCAGCGTAAGGCCTGAGCCTCATCAGGCATAAAATTGGAGTAAATCCAGGGACATGTGCGGGGCTGGAGCACCGGAGTGGTGGCAGAGGGGTGCTGGGACCAAAGGCAGTCTGAGCTGTGTGCCTGAACAAGCTCAGCAGCGCAGAAAATGCAGCACTGAGCTGCCCCAGAGCCCTGCTGACCCTCACACTGCCATGGGGGGGACCTTGGTGCTCCTCTGGGCTCCTCTTCAGCACCAGAGACACTGCTGGAGCAGGGATGACTCGAGGATACGAGAAGATGAGTTGTATGTGGGGAGGGGAAAGACGGGAACATGGAGCCCTTGACTCACGCCTCCATCTCTCACTCGGGGGCACTCCCAGGAGCACTTCATCGGCTCTTGCTGCCAAGAGCACCATCGTGGGCAGCAGAGACAAAGCCTTTCTCCACATCAGCCACCCAGCTCGATTTAGGCACGGGACAGCTGTGCAGGCAGAGCAGCAAAGCCCCAACAAGAGCTGGTTTTGTGCACTCCTGGGGAAAGGATTCAGGGAAACAAGCTCAGCTGGTGCACGGGTGTTGGTGCTGCCCTGCAGAGCCACACAAGGACTTTATTGTCCCCCAAACCCCGTGTCCCACGCTGTTGGAGTGAGAGCTCCTCTGGAGCCAGGCCCAGAGGAAAGCCAAAGCACAGGGGCCGAATTAAAACCTTTGGATAAGCTGAAATACATGAAGTCACACCAAAGTGAAATAGAAATATAGATTTTTAACTTTTAGTAGAAATATGTGCTAAGTGCTTTAAACATTGAAAAGCTGCAGCAAAAGAGACCTTAAACACAGTTCTTACTGCAGCAATGTTACCCTTTCACAGAATTCCTTTACTCTAGACAAAACATAGATGGAACTATACTGTTCACACTTTTTAGATAGAGTGTTCACATAAACAATAAGAGCTGATAGAAACTATAGATGCAAATCTGTAATAACTATGTAACATTTGTGCAAGATTTACGATTGTTAGAATTAGACCAGGATAGGTTGAAAAAAGAAAAACTAGAATCGTGTGTTAATCTTATTGGTAAATTAACAAACATAAGCCACACTTCTGCAAGATAGGGAAGAAGAAGAAGAAGCTGTTTTATACTTGCTGTTTTGCCTGCTGCTGCTGCTGTTGCTGCTTGGCCTTATCCCCTTTGAACTCTACCTTCAGAAAACGATGAGACTATGGAATAAAGAACTTTAGCAAGACAGCAGCTCTCTACTCTTTCACCCTCGGCCGAAAGGGAGGGTGTCCCGTGAAAAGCTGAACACCACGGCCGCCCTGAGGCCGGTGGCACCCGAAGGATGTCCCGTGAAAAGCTCAGCACCACGGCCGCCCTGAGGCCGGTGGCACCCGCAGCGCTGCGCTGGCTGCCCGCTGAGCCCGTCCTGGCTCGGCAGGAGCGCTCCTGGCAGCGCACGGCGCCGGGCGCGGGCGGGCGCGGTGCCACCGCGGCAGACGGAGGCGGCACAGGCAGCGGGGAAAGCACAGCCCAGCACGCCAAAGGCACGCGGCCCAGAAAGGAGCATCCAGAGGGGTCTCCTCTCCTTTCTGTAGGCAAGAAATGCACTGGCTGAGAGTGCTGAGAGCGTGGAGGGAAATGGCCTCATGGCTCCGCTGTGTAAATGTGGATCCAGGCATGGAGCTGCTGATGGGAAGCAGTTACAGTCATGGAAACTCCACGTCTCAGCTCTGCTCTGCCTGGATTTATCAAAGTCATCCCATCCCACACAGTTCGGTCTTAATAAAGGTCTTCCAGGCACCGGTGCCCTGGAAATCCGAGTGGCATCCCTTGCACCAGGAGTGGGCATCCATGGTCCATCGGCCTTGTTTCCCTGACTCCTTCCACCATAAATACAGAAAACCAGGTTCTTTTCAGGCTTTCCTCTTCTTACCCCGAGGCAAATGGCTAAATTAAGCCGGATGAATCATGCGGAGGAGTTTCTCTCTGCTGACCGTAACGGGGCTCCCAACACCGAGACGGGAGAGGTCCTCCTGGGAATGCTCCCGTGAGCATGAGCTGTGCCCCGGGGACCAGCCCCATGGGGAGCCCGGCTCCAGGGCTCCTCCCTCCCACGGAGCACCAGCACGGGGATAAATCCCCCATTCCCAGCACAGGGCCAGGCCCCGGGGTCAGCACGGGGTGAGAGGGTCCCCTCTGCGGCGAGGGAGGAAGGGAGCGGGGTGAGGACAGGGATCGATACACACTCATCTTCCTGCGCATCAGCGGCCTCTCAGGGTGTGCTTCATACACTAAAACACATTCCCCCCGTTTTCTATTTATGGCAAATGAGTGGCTAATCCTCGAGCCGCGGAGCCGCGGAGCCGCGGAGCTGTGCTGAGCCGGCGCTTCTGCGGCTGCTGGGGAGGGACAGGACGAGTTCCTGGGATGCTGCTGGGGAGGGACAGGACGAGTTCCTGGGATGCTGCTGGGGAGGGACAGGATGAGCTCCTGGGATGCTGCTGGGGAGGGAGAGGACGAGTTCCCAGGTTGATGCTGGGGAGGGACAGGACGAGCTCCTGGGATGCTGCTGGGGGTGGAGAGGACGAGCTCCTGGGAGCCACATGTCACAGCAGAGCCTTCCCTGAGCAGCCCCTGCCAGGGAGAAGCCACCTGAGCAAACCCTTTCCCACAGGGCATCCCACTGCCATCCCACTTATCCAAAGCAACACGGCCAAAAGTGTCTTGGCTTCTCTTTCTGGAGCTGACAGGGGTTGTTTTCTCCCTGTGACAATCCCATGGCCACGGTGCCCCTATCCCACCTGGGAACCACCTGAGCTAAACCCACAGCTTGTTTTCCCCTTCAGCATCATCACTAAGGCTGAACTGGGGAATGAAGGGATCTCAAACCAGCGCTCACTGGGATTTAATGGGGGTATTTTCATGCCCCTGCCCACGAGAGTGTGTCCTGCACATGTCCTGCACAGGTCCCATGGGTGTGGCCTGGTCTGGGGTACCCCCCAACAAACAGCGCAGTGCCTGAGGAGCCAAATGGCAAAGGCAGCCAAAACCCTCAGTCCCCACAGGTGGGAGATGTGGATGCTGAAGGCTTGGTCGCTGAGAGGTTTTCCAGCTTTCTGCCAGGGTCTGTGTGAAAGTCCTTGCTTTCACACAGATGCAGGCTGAAAAACAATTAGAGGTTTCTGTAAACCAATCGTTTATCTTGCAGGTGCAAGTTGTTATGCAGTATTGTTGTGGCACTGACTGGAGAAATATTTTGAAATGGGTGTTGTAGGGTTTAGCCAATCATTCTAAGAGGTGGATGGTCGGGGACCAATAACCTTATGCCATTCAAGCGAACTAAGATATATAAACCAGTCTGTAAGTTAATAAATTATTCCATTCCTTCCTGGACTGGGCCTATGTCATTTCTTGCTGTCCTGGTACAACAGCTACAGGGAGAGGCCAGGCCAAGGCTGAGGTCACTGCAAACCCCCCAGGCGAGCCGGCAGCTCCAGCGCTGCCCCACCTCAAACCCGGGCTCCTTCCACCGCAGGCTGGACATCAGCAGCACCCAGGAGCACCCCGGACTGGGCTTCTCTTCTTTTCCAAGCAGCATTTCCCCCCAGCCAGGGCAGGAATCCAGCTCGCCTCCAGCAGCTCCTGCCTGCCCTGGGGTGCTGCAGGCAGCGGGAATGCGAGGATGGAGCTGCCCGAGGAGGCTGCGGGGCTGGAGAGGGATGGGGGCTGGAGCTGCTGCTGCTCCGGGGATGGGCGCGGTGTCCGGGAGCCGGGCAGCCGCAGGGCCACGCTGGAGGGCAGCTCCTGTTACCTGCTGGCCCCCGGCCAGAGCGGGGAGGAAAACCAGAGGAGAATTCGTGCCGCAGAGCTGTGCCAGGAGCTCTTGTGATGCCCTTTCTGTCCGTCCTTGCGCAGCACAAACCCCTCTGGGGTGGCGCACCAAGTGTCCTCCCCCGGGGACCTCGTGTCTCCTCCCACCATGGGAAAGCTGCTATTCCAATGACCAAAAATGCTGGGATTTTAGCTGGGATTTTAGCATGCCTGCTGCATTCATTGCAGGTGGAATGGCAATGCTGGGGGCGTGCAGGGGAGGGGGATGCTCCTGAGGAGGGGTGTCCCCCAGCTCTGCACTGGTTTGTCACGACCACAGCCCTGCGTGGAGCACAGGGAGACTTCTGGAAGGCTGAAGAATTGCTAAAATGCCATTAGGAGCTGAGCAGAGGAGGACCTTGCCCTGCAACCAGTGAACTGCAGTAAGAGCTTCTGCATCAGACCATCGCCTGCCCTCCTCTGCTGAAATCACTGCAGACGGCCCAGACATCTGAGTCTCTGCTTTCCTAAAGCACTTTAGAGCTCCTAATGAAAAGCACTGTGTAAGAGCCATGCAACATCAGCAGCAGAATAATAATAGTTACTCTCCGTGCCTGCTCCTCGCCAGCCTTACTGGATGCCACAGCCTTTTTCTCGGTGTCTGTCTTCACAAAATTATTCCCTGCTATACCAAATGTTCCATTGCTGTGGGGTTTTTTTTCATCCTTAAGGGTTTCAGGGCATTACAGTAACCCAAACCCTTTAAAAACATTTGTGAGTAAAGTGCTGTGGGCTGCCTGGCTGGGAGATGTTATACAAGTGCAGAGCATCCTTCTCTCTGATTTGATGGAGGTCCTTCAGGGTTAAATTCTCCTTCTGCCTTTCACAGAGTGGAAATAACCAGCATGTGAATGTTCAAGAGCATGGATCAGACTAGTCTGGGAGTGGAAGAAGTTGCAGCCATCTGTGCAGTTGCTGGAGGGAGGCCAACAGCCAAGGGGAGCCTCATGCCTCCATCCCTCTGAGGTGCCAGTCTCTCCACGGAGCACACTGAGCCCCAGGTGACCCCAGCAGACCAGACTGCTCGGGTTTGGATATCTGAAGCTGCAAAATCAACTTCCAGCCCTGCTCCTTCCCCCCGGTGCTGCCCAGTCCTCCCACAGGGATCAAACACGAGGTTTGGAGCAAAGCCCTCCCACCACGCAGGGCTGGCAGGGGGCAGAGAGCAGCTGCAGCAAAAGGGGAAGGCAAGAGCCATGATCCATCTTCCCTTCACGCTTTCCACCTTCCAGCCTGGTTTTGAGCTCCACAGGATCCATTTAAAACATCTCACCCAACATCCAGGACGTGGGACCAACCTCTCTCACCTTCCCCTGCCAGAGCTGGAGCAGGGTGATGCTCCCAGGTGGGACCCAGGTGCCTGCAGACCCCTCCTGGGGATGAGAGGACTGCCCAGGAGCAGCAGACACCTCTGTTTGCTGGGACAGGATTCCCCCCAGCCCTTCCCCACAGCCCCCCAGGGACTGGTGGCACCTCACCACGGCCTCGTGATCTCATGGAGCCACAGAACGGTTTGGGATGGACCCTAAAGGTCACCTTGTTCCAATCCCCTGCCACGGGATCTCTGCTGCCCTGCTCAGGGAGGACTCGGGAGTTCAGCTGATCCATCCAACTGATGCTTTTGTGAACTCGGGCAATACGGGGCTGTATCCGCTGTTGCCTCCTTCTACAACTCAGGAATTTATTATCCCCGGAGCCAAAGCTGGTAAGCTGCAAGATAAAAATGCTATTTCTGCCCAGGATTTCTGCGGCTGCCTCCAAGCATTTGCAGCCACTTTCTAGTTATTAAAGCTCAGCTATGAAGAACCGCGTTCCTTCGGCTGAGATTTGCCTTTAATTAGCCAAGGATAAAAGGACAGTGGAAGACAACCCCGCTCCTAAGTGGAAAAGGCTCCTCTCTCAAACGCTGCGCCGTTGGCACTCGTGCGGAGGCAGGGAGCAGGTGCCTGGCAGAAGAGATTTGTTCTGCTTCCCTTGCCCGCCCCAAACCTTCACCTCTCGCTGGGTAAAACCACGTCCCTGGGGCCTGCCCCTGCCCCGTGCCCGCGGCCCCGAGAGGCTCTGGGGCGGGTGGGCTGTGCCGGGCTGGGCTCCGTGTGGGTGTGAGGAGCAGGATGACCTTGGCATCCCCAGCTCCCCAAACCCCGGCGCGGCTCTCGCCGGGAGCCGCTTTCGGCTGCATTAAAGAAGCAGCAAAACAAACTCTGAGCTGTCGCCAGCCCTGGGGTTTCTCTGCAAACCCGGGGGCCGCAGCCCCCGTCCCCTTGGGTCCCCGTGAACTCGGCAAGGCATCCTTTAAACCAACAACCTCCCAAAGACTCATCTGTGGAACATCGTGGAATTCTGGGATGGATCAACGCCCACAGCTCCCGTGCCCACCCAGGGTGGTGGGCGAGCTTTGCCCAGCACCAGCAGCCCCAGAGAGCAGGAGAGGGGCAAACCTTCTGCTGAGCCTTTGGGAAAAACTTCCCAGATCCCCTGGGCCCAGACTGTCCCAATACTTTTTTAGATTAAAAAGTGAGGCAGTCTCACCGTGGCTTGCCCCCAGCACAGGGAGGCTCAGGGCACTGTGATGTCCAAGCAGGACTTCGTCACTCCGGGCTGAGGATGGCACCAAGTGCCTTCTCCATGAAATTGGGGTGACATTGGAACAAGGGGCCTCAGTACTGGGGGAGCTCCAATATTTGGGTATGGCTTTAGTCCTTGGATCTTACTTGTCTGCCCTAATGCCCTGTAGGTGTGGGGCCTCAGCAGACCCAGTCCTGACTCTGTAAAAGCACAAGTTCATGTTTAATACACCCAAATACTGCTCTGCTCTGCCTGAGCCCCCCTTCTCCTGCCCTGGACACTGCGCTGAGGTGCAGACGAGAGAGCTGCTCCCAGGAATAGGTTTTCCAACACCCAGCCCAAATGCAAAGGAGGGAGAAGAAGGAGCAAGGAGGAAGTGGGAAGGAGAAAGAGAGACCTGGCCTGATTTCCAGAGCTGCAGGATAAATGTTCATCTCGGAGCTGTGCAAGCTCCGAACCTTTGCCTAGAGGTTACCTAAAGATAGATTGTGGGGGCCCCTCTTCGCACGCCCACCCTCGCGAATGTTTTGTACCCAGCTGCCTGGATAAGGCTCGGTGGAATCACCGGCACTGCAGCAGCGATGGCTCAACCCAGCACCAGCTCCCACCCGAGCCCCAGCACCCCAGAAAGCTCAGAGCACCGCCGGGAGGGCGGCAGCATCCCGCTTCTGGGATCATTTTACCTTTCCCACTCTCAGCATTCCGTTAATGGCCTTCCCCCAGCCCCGGCCCAGGAAGCGCTTTCAGGATCCGAGTGCCCACTTTGCCAAATGGAAGCAGATCTGCTCACAGGCTGTCAGGAGGGCTAAAAATTCCTGCTGGTCCCTGGGGCACGCACGATGGGCTGTAATGGGGTTTGAGCATCCCGAGCTTTCCAGGAGAAGCAACAGAGGTAGTGCTTTCTTGGCACTTGAGTCCTTTCCTTCCTCGATGGAAATGGGCAGGATTTGGAGGGTTTGAGCCCCTGGGCAGGGACAGGAGCTCCTGTGAAACGCACGGTGTGGTCCCCGCGCGATGGGGAGCATCCCCGTGCCCACCTTGGGGGTCTCTGTGAGCTCCAGAGGGGATCCATGAGAGGTTTCGTGGGGTTTTGGCTGCCAGAGAGGCGACACTCGGCAAGGAAAGTGGCGGAAAGTAGGTCAGTGAGCACAGCAGAACCAGCCCGGCTGCGCTCGGCGGGGATCGGCCGCTCGCCGCGGTCGGGGACACGCCGGGCTGGGGGAGAAGGAGCTGGCTGGGAGCGGGGAGGTCTCCAGCTTGGTTGGGTGACTCTCCCAGCCTCTCCTGGCCTCTCGGAACGGTGTAAAAGCCCGAGCAGCCCGGCTGGAGGAGGATGCACACCCCCGATGGCATCTCCCGCATCCTCGGAGCGCGGCTGGGCTGGTGCCGCACGCTGACAGCCCGGCAATTTAAAATAATTACCGTGTCTGCCTCGCAGCCTCGGCTGCCACGGCCCTGAGAGCCCGTGCAGAGCAGCCCCTGCTGCAAACTCCCTGTGCCACTTTGTGCTTAGGCATTTATGAGCCCACAAGCCAACAGGACTGATAAGGGAAGGGTTCGGCATCTGCCAGAGCCAGCTGGAGCCTCTCCTGGCCTTGGAAACGGGGCTGAGGAGCACAGAGTGGCCCAGTTTGGGGATTGCCTCCACTCAGCTCTCAGCAAATGGTGTGACACTTCCCTCAGGGTGCGCTGCTCATAAATACTTCTGTTACTTTTTGTGCACTCCAGTGGCTTTCCACCCACAAATGTTCATAATTGGCTGCTCTTGAGCACCTCTTCTGCCCCCCAACAAGACCCATCCATGGGTTCAGCCACCCATTTGAGCATTTTCACTGTCCTAATATTGAATTAAGATTTGCATTTTGCTGGGTCCAGCGTAGCAAACTGTGTTACAGACAGGGAAACTGAGGCACGGAATGGGACATGACATCCCCTAGGTCACACGGTGACACTTGAACCCGAGACTTGACTCTGAGCCCGCACCAGGAGCTCCTCTGTGACCACTAAGAGGGGATTTGGGGTGGTTGAGAAGGAGCTTTGGGTTACCAGGTGGTGCCACCTCCCAGAGCCGAGCAGGACCAACCCATCCAGGGGAGAACGAGAATCTCTTTGCTCTCCTCGCATTTCGCCTCCATCCTCTGAGCACAGAGTGGGTTCTCCTGTGGGAAGGGAAGCCCAGAGCAGCCCCGCTGCCTGTGAAAGCCTCCAAGCAAACCCCAAACCACAAGAACCAAGTGCCCCCAGCACCTTCCCTGCCCTTTGCCGCCCCAAGGTGCTCGAGGGAGAGGAGACGAAACAGCAAGAGCAAATATTGCTGCAGCTGTTCCCTGGGGATGGGCAACCCAACCCTTCCTCTGCAAGGACAGCTGAACTCATCCCAAGGATCCCATCCCCGTCTCCTTCCCGAGATCCTACCAGGAGACATCTCCAGGGAAACAGCCCCACAGATGAAGTGCTACCAGCACCATCCCATCCCTGTGTGTTTGCTTCTCCCTCTTGCAAGAGGCATCACTTGCTTTCACAAACCATCCACGGGTGCCCACAAGTTTTGATCCCCCACACCATCCATTCCCTGTTACCTGCAGGGATGTGGCCGATATCCAAGCTGGAGGAGTGGGGAACATGGGGAACATGGGCTCGACCCGGGTTCCAGCCCCTTCCCCTCTTCTGGCCTTGCTGCTGGAGCTTTTTTGGAGCAAATCCCGTGGGAATGCCATACACACCATGCAGGGTGTCTGGTGTCCATCACTGAGAGCCATCAGCTCCTCCTCCCAGGGGTTTTGGGACTCTGCCCCTGCAGACTGGCTGATGGTGGAGCACAAACTGATTTCCCCTGGTTCAGGCTGTTTCTTTCTCTTCTCACGGAGGGTTTAGTCGTAGAGAAAAACATATCAAAAACATAATTACTTGTCTTTTTCCTCCCCCACCCTCCACAGAACTGATATCAAAATAACTCCTCAATAATATACATATTTATTTCCTCTTAATTAGTGCCGATATTTACAAAAATTGTGATACTCTGTGAAGAATAAATTATATACACTGATGATAAACCAGACAGCAAATGCTCATTTGGAGATGTATGTACACAGCTCTGTATATCTATATACAACGGGCAGCCTTATTGACTCGGGGGCCCCCCGCCCCTTCCCACGCGCCCCCAGCCGTCAATAAAGCAGGAATTTCTATAAACACTGTGCAATTCGGATCCAGCTGGTGTCTAAAGTTGTGTCTAGCAAACGCATGGTTAAATGACTTGAAATTCCCACGAGTCCTCCTTTAACAGTTTATAGGCCTCTCTCCATTCCTGGTCCCATTTCTCCCGTAACCATGGAAACAAAAGGTTCAGCTCCAGCATCCTTAGGATGAGTCCTTCTTGGATTTCCTCTTCCTATTGATTTGCTCAAATTAGGCACCACATGCAGGGTTGATCCAATACCCATTTTTTCCCCTTGCGCTTCAGGGACGACATTGGAGGACAAGAGCACAGTCTCAAACAATGAGGGAGCAAGTGCAAATGGATAATTACATCTTATAGGCAGCAGAAAAAAAAATAAAAAATAATCATCATCAAAAAACCAAACCCCAGAAGACCACCCCAAGCTCAGGACAGCGAGGCAGGGCTGGGGAGGGGACGTGGTGGGTCCGTGTGGACCTGGTGTGGTTACACCGTGTCCAGCAGCTCCTACAAGCCAAACCCTCCCCTCTCCGGAGGAAAAACATGAATAAGGGATTTTTCTCTCGTCATGCACAACTGGGCTGGGGGATGCTGTCCCCGGGTGTAAATCAGTGCTGGGCTCCCAGGGCTGCTTCCCCCCGGGCTGGGCCCTCTCGCCCTGACGGGATGCGGCAGGATGGGAGCACCCGGTTCTGAGCAGGGGGGTGAACGTGGGGCGGCCAAATGCAGAAACATCACAGGGACACCGAGGCCGGGGGTGCTGCAGGGCTGGGGCGGGGCAGAGCAGTGGCTGGTGCTTCAGGGAACCCTCATCCCCCCTTGGGGGTCCTGGCAGCGGCTGGTCCCCACCAGGAGGGACCAGGGGATGTGTCACAGGGGGGTCAAACGCTGCCAGGGGTGTGAGGAGAGAGCCACAGCCTCAATCTGAGTGCAAACCAAAATGGTTTGGAGCTGACTCAACTCCTTTCCTCAGCCTGCTTCACCCTGGAAGCACAGTGACCAGCTCCCATGGGTGAGCACCATGGATATCCCACGGATAACTCCCACGGATAACTCCCACGGATAACTGCCCCCAGGGATGGAGACCTTGGGGTGAGGTCTCAGGGTAAAGACCTTGAGATAAAGATTCAAGGCCAGGCTGGACAGGGCTGGGAGAAACCTGGGACAGTGGAAGGTGTCCCTGCCCATGGCAGGGGGGGAACAGAATGAGCTTTAAGGTCCCTCCAACCCAAACCATTCCAGGATTCTGTGACAAACCCACCCTGACTCCAGAAGAGGAGCCGCCACACCGGGACCAAAAGTCACCATAGTTTAGGAGATTTAAAACCCAACCATTACCAACAATAACCCCAAACCCCGCTCGGCGCAGCACAGCACCTGCATCTCCACCAATTCCCTTCAACTTCTGCTGGGCTCTGCCTGCAGAAAGGGACCCACAGAAACGGCCGTGACCGGCCCAAGCCGGGGCTGGGGCTGGGAGCAGAGACACCGCAGAGCTGCTGGCCACAGAGGGCTGCGAGGAGCTGAATGCCACAGTCCCTCAGGATGCTCCCGCTCCCAGGGCGAGATCCAGATCTCCTCCCCTTGGACCCACACCCGAGCATTTTGCAAGCTCTGGAAAAGCTACAAGACTTTGGCAGCGGTTTCAAGGGCTGACCCAGGAATTATCTGATAACAAAGCAAGGTCCTTCCTGAAATACCTCCTCCTCCTCTGTCTTTTTCTCTCCTTCTGTGTATTTATGCACAAATATGCCCATATTTATACACCCACGTGCCACACTCTCATAACGCCAATCCAGAGATCCTTTTCTTCTTATAGCTCAGTATTCAAATCTGTAGGACTTTGACACAGTCACTGCAGAGATTAATTTTCCCAATAAAACACAGTGCTCCAGAGAGATCATTTTCTCCTAATCACTTGGTAGCATCCAGCTGGTACATGAGCCTCACCCCATTGCCCTCAGCAGATATTCTGGAAGATTTGAAAGGGCTGATGGGCTGCCTGCAGGCTTGGGCACGAGGTTGGGTGTTAGAAGACAACCCGCTCTGTAATCACAGCTTTCCATCTCTCCAAAACCGTGGCACAGCGGCTGAAACTAAAATAGAGGCGCTGCCTCCTCCGGGTGCCAAGCCAGGAGCACCTCCACAGACCAGAGAGCTCCAGTCCCCCATTCCAGCGCTGGAGAGAGGGAAATGGCTCCTCAGGAGGAGGGAAGGAACCAGACTACCTCTGCTTAGAGGCCTGACGAAATCAAACACAGCCGTGGGACCCTCCCCTTCCCCAGTCCCTAATTTAGCATCCTCAGTCTGAGCCACTTTGCAGCACATTTTTGCACCTTTCAGAGTCAGGAGGAGATTGGGATGCTCAGCATCTCCACAGAAACAGGCCCAGAGTCTCTCAAACCAAATTCCTTAAGAAAAAAAAAAA
>VWZT01002315.1:0-21250 GCA_013397055.1 Pachycephala philippinensis
CTGTCTTTTAAACCAAGACAGTTGCATAGAGGAGTAATGGCAGGCAAAATGCTAACAAGGGATATGTTGGAAGGCAGCAATTAGAGGTTGTCTTGGCCACAGAATTTTTGATATTGCCATGTAATGTGTTTTAAAATAGTTGGAGTGGGTTCCATTAAAGCCATGCCTTGACTTTCTGTAGCTCAGAGGGGTGTTCCTTCTTGTTCTGTCCTCAAAATATGTTATAAAAATGTAAATCATTGGGAAGGGCAGGAAAAACAGGTATTGAAAGAGATTGTTTCCCTCTCTAGTAATTTTCAACCAAAATACGAAATTCCCTTTGTATTTCCATAGATAAATTTCTGCAAATTATATAGGTGATTGTTTTGCCCTTAAATTCTTCCACTGCTGCTCTGTTACCATTTCTGTGCATCCTGCAAGCAGCAGCTTTGGGTTTTTTCAGAGGCACAGTGCTTGAAAATAGGCCAGGCAAACAGCAGAACAGATTGCACAGAGTCTGTGCTGTCTCCATCCTTGGAGGTTTTTGAGCCCTGACTGGACAAAACCTTGAACAACCTCATCTGAACTGCAGCAGAGACCTTCTGTGGCCCCTTCTAACCTCAGTGATTGTGTGATTATCTGAGAACAGGCGAGAGATGTGATGGAGAGAAGGGTGCTCTAATGCAACGGGATAATCATCACATTGAATGTGGCTGTTAGGAGCAGAGGCGTTTTGGGTGGTTTGTGTAATGATGTCTCTCAGTTGGCATGTTTTTCCCTGATATATAAGTGTGACATACCAGAATAACTGAAATTAAACCACAGAAGATGTAGGAAGGTAAAAAACAGGTGGCAGAGAATAATTCCCCCATTGGAATGAATACAAAAAGGTCATTAGAAATGCTTGTGGCTTGAGAGCTGGTATTTTGGAAACATTTTTAAGGAATCAATCTAAAGATCTGGGATTTGATGCCCAAAGGGAGCCTTGGAGATACTTGTCAAAGCTTGGCAGTGAGGTAGAGGATGAGTAATTGATGTTGCAGTTCAGCACCACGGACTTTGAGACAAGGAAAATGCCTCAACAGTGCAGGCTATTGCTCCCATCCCAGAGATCGAGGTTAACAGGCCAACAACAGGTTAATAAACCCCGTCAGGAAAGATAAAAATTTAGGAGAAATATACAGAAACCATTTTTTTTCCCCCACTACATTTCCCTAGCCTATTTTGTGCCTTTTTGGATGAAATAATAAAAATAATCCAGTCTGTAGAAAACATCTGTTAATCACTTTAAGTAGCTCACTGTCTACGAACTCCGAAAAAATAATTCATGTAGTGTTAAGCTCACAGAGCCTGTTGCATTGTGATGGTTGGAGACAGAGGTTGCTTGTACTCAGGAAAGTCTAAGACTGATTGTAAGTCTGTGTCTGCTCTTGAGGAAGGTGCGAACAGCTCTCCAAGTAGCTCATTGAGCCAATGGAGAGTTTAATCTTGTAGTAGTGTGGGTTATTAGCATTCCATCCAGACTGATTTTACTGAGACACTCTTTTAGAGCTGTAGTTGTAGGTTTTCTAGTACTGTGTCTTACTGAACAACAAAATGTATTCACAAGTCCTCAGGCAAGGTGAGATAAACCTTACAGGTAGCTGAGGAGAGAGATTTAACATCAAATGATTGACATGATCTCCGACTGCCTAAGCTGTAATGTGCTGACTCCCCTTGGGTGATGCTTTCCTTAGAACTGAAAAACACCCTTGTACAGATCCACTGGGATGAAAAACAACCTATCATTTGTGGAAGCACTTCTGTATTCCAGCAGGATGTTTTTAAAGGGGAAGAGGGCAAAACAAAAAAGGAATCAGGTTTAATGCGAGAAATATTGCTTTTTCTGTTTTGCGTTTGTGAAATTGCCTTTAATTTGAAATAATTTTGTAATTGTCCTGCAGAGGAGATCCCGCCATTAAGAAATCTTACTGGGACTTTATTTTCCTTGTCAAAGTATGCTGAACTTCAAAGAATGACTAACACTTTCTACCCGTCTTCTTGGGAATGAGTTGCCTGGGACTGCCAGGACCGTGTCAAGGGCTCGTTAGAAGAATTGGAAAAGAGAATTCTAAGTTTTAACACAGTGGATTAGGACCAGACACTGAGAAAGGAACTGAAGAAGTGACCAGCAGATGCACTTCTCCTGTTGCTGAGGAAGATGGCACTTCTTGCTGTTCTCTTGTACGTCCTTATGCCTCATGGGGTGGCAGATGGAGCCTTGTTCAGGCCAGGACACGTGCCTGAGGGAGGCTCTGCCTGGAGCTCTTTTGAGAAGGTGATGGACTGTACAACATTCTGGAGTTCTTTTCCGACCTGTTTTAAAAGACCTTTTCATACTGAAGGAGGATTGAGCCTTCAGATATTTTAAACAGTATAAAACTCAACCAGAGGAAAGCAAGGAAATCAATGATTTTTCCCTCCAAAAGGAAACAGCTGTCTTTAATGCAGACTTTCAGGGTTCTATTTCCTTTCTTAAGGTCCTTAGTTCCATAGTATTGAGCTGGGAAAAATGTTAGGAAACCAGAAGACCTTCATAATGTTGAGTGATTCCTCCAGAATCTGTGCTGTCCAAAGTTCACACCTTGATCTTTGTCACTATGTGTACTTTAACACTCAGATGATCAGTTTGTCAGACTGAAAGGCAGAGACAGTTTGAAATGTCTCCTTTGATACCCGGCACGTGCAGTAGGTGTCTGTAGGAATGGAATAATCCTACTTCTACAGTTTTCAAACAAACACAGAATATCCTGAGCTGGAAGGGAGCCACAGGGATTGTTGAGCCCAAGTCCCTGCCCTGCACAGCACCATCCCTAAGAGTCTCACCCTGTGCATCCCTGAGAGCATCTTCCAAATTCTCCTGGAGCTCTGGCAGCCTTGGGGCAGTGCCCATTCCCTGGGGAGCCTGGGCAGTGCCCAGCACCCTCTGGGGGAAGAAGCTTTTCTTGATATCCAACACTGATATCCCTGACACAGCTCCAGCCGTTCCCTCGGGTCCTGTCCCTGGTCATGAGAGAGAAGAGATCAGTGCCTGCCCCTCCTCTTCTCCTCCGGATGAAGTTGTAACTGCAGGGAGGCCTCCCCTCAGTCTCCTCCAGGCTGAACAGACCAAGTGCCCTCAACTGGTCCTCATATGGCTTCACCTCAAGGCCCTTCACCATCCTTGTGAACTCCTTTGGATGCTCTCTAATAGTTCAATGTCTTTTTTATCTTGTGGCACCCAGAACTGCCCCCAGCACTTGAGGTAAGGCCGCCTCAGCCCAGAGCAGAGCAGGACAATCCCCTCCCCGGCCCCACCAGCAATGCTGGGCCTGGTGCCCCCAGGACAGGGATGTGCTCCTGGCTGCCAGGGCACTGCTGGCTCAGATCCAACTGGCCATGGACCAGCACCCCCAGATCCCTCTCCTTGGCACTGCTTTCCTGCATCTCATTCCCCAGTCTGTCTGTACATCCAGGGTTGTGCCATCCCAGGTGCAGAATACAACACTTTCCCTTGTTAAACTTTATATATTATATATATATACACGTGTGTGTGTTTAGATATGTATATAAATATACAGTAATACCCTACAGAGCTACAAATATATATGAAGGAAATATAAAAGCAAAACTCATTCTGGCATCACACTTATGCCAATGATGTCAAATCTCTGGCACTGGGCCAAAGCTTCGAGCTCCTGTTGTTTGTTCCTTGTGCTGAGTGCGCTGATATAGAAACATTTTGGGTGAGGTTCACTGTAGCCAACACCTCATGGAGCAGATTGGGGGATCCCATTAGTGCTCGTTTCCTCAAGTTTTGGCACTCCATTCCATTGCTCATCCCAGTGGCCAGCATGGCTTTGCCCCTTCCCCCTTCCAAGCTACCTTGGAGCTCTGTCAATGAGCCCTGCTGGCTCCTGTGCTCGAGCTCTTTTTCCCCTCTGAGAAAGGTGCATCCCATCAGGTGTCAGTAGACCAGGTGTGGAGGAGATCCTCCCATGGTCAACAAACCCAAAATGTACATGCTTTTAGATTCTAAAATTATTAGGACAGTGCTGCATTTTTAGACATCTATGCAGAGCTGCCAGAACACTGAAACCCTGGTGTGGCCTAAACAAATAAGCATAAAATAATGTTTGGGGTTTTTTTAATGTTATGTAAAAATAATTCATATAATTAATTTTTCAGTGAATGGATATTTTTTTCCGTGTTGGACTTTGAGTCTTAAATTCTATTGCACAATCTACCTTTTAAACTAATTCACACAAAACACAGAAAAAGTTTATTATCAGTAAAGCCCAACTATTTTTGCATACTAAGAAAAAGAGATTTTAAGTCGCTTCTAATAGTTTTCTTCTCATTTTTAGAGTGAAAAAGACAAAGTTTTAATTAAATAAGAAATTTGGCAGGCAATTCTTTAGTCATTAATCTGGTCTGGTGCCTTCTGCTATTTGTATAAAAAATGGATTTGTACAATTTTGAAATTCATTCCTAATAAATGACCAGTACTTATGTAGGTTTAATAGACTCAAGCTTCTAGTGCATGGAAAGCAGTCAAAGGCTTTTGAATTAATTGTATTCTTCACTGCATTACAATAAGTTCCAGTATGGTAACAGATGAGCATCCTAACCCTGGGATTTTTATGGTTATTCATCCAGACTTTTTCCATAGCCCGCTATAAATCAGGTTAGTTCTGTTACAGAATACTGCAGCATGGGGAACTAAATACCTTATAATCTCAGATGTTCGATGTCCTAAAGATAATGCTTTATGAAAACCAGATAAAGCCAATGAAAACCAGCAGGATTCTGAAGGAGAAAAACTACCTTCCAAGAAGTTTTTAAGATGCTTTATGGATACAAAGTCACAGCCATGCTGCAGCCTTCCCGCTGGGTTTTGCAAGCATTACTTCAGAGCATGGATCTCAGCATGAAATAATTTGCTACTTTTTTCTATTTTAATACATACCAGTGCTCATGGCAGTTCAGCAGACTGATGGAGGAGAACACGCATATTAGTCTTCTGAACTCCATTCTTGACATATAAACTGTTCCTGTTACCTAAAATAACTCTAATAAATCCTGCTCAGCATTTCCCTACAACACAGTATTTGATGCTGTAGTTTTATGCTAAATAGTCTGAGCTTTACAGAACAGGTTTGTTGTTCTGTTATTGTGGTAGAGTCTCTCCTTAAAATCAGCTCAAAATATTAGTGCAGCCACAATTATTCTCATAAAAACATTACAAACAAGGAATGAAGTACCCGCATTTCTGATGGATATAAATCTAATTTCAAATTGCTCTTCTCTATGTCAAGGTTTACAGCAAGTGCTGTTTTTCTACTCTGTGCAGGATTATAGAACTAATAGAATAGAGAGACATTCTATTAAAAAAAATCTGGTGCAACAAAATAGCAACTGTAACATAGAGCATGTTAATGCTTTGGTAACAGAAGTTATGAATTACCTGATGATGCACTGAGAGCTCAACTTTTACGTCTCTCACCATTACTGGAATCAGGATTTCTCCTCTCTTGTTTACTGGGACAAGAATGAGCAAGAATCAGGGGGAAGGTCGGCAAGACAGATACAGTGGAGGGAGTCCGTTATAGATCACCCAACCACGGTGAAGAGGTGGACAAAATATTCTGTGAGGGTCAACAAGGCCAAGTGCTGGGTCCTGCCCTTGGGTCACCTGAATCCCCTGCAGCTCCAGGCTGGGGTACAGGGGCTGGAAAGCTGGGAGAGGCCCTGGGAGTGCTGGGGACAGAGGCTGGATATGATCCCAGGGGTGCCCAGGTGTGCCCAGGTGGGCAAGAGGCTAAAGGCCCCTGGTCTGTGCCACCCACGGTGTGGGCACAGGCCCAGGGCAGTGACTGTCCCCTGTGCTGGCACTGCTGAGGGACCTCGAGTGCTGTGTCCACTTCTGGGCCCTCATGGCCAGAGAGACCTTGAGGGGCTGGAGCATGTCCAGGGAAGGGAACAGAGCTGGGGAAGGGGCTGGAGCCCCAGGAGCAGCTGAGGGAGCTGGGAAAGGGGCTCAGCCTGGAGAAAAGGAGGCTCAGGGGGGATATTAGGACACATTTCATCATGGAAAGGGTGGTCAAGCCCTGGCACAGCTGCCCAAGGCAGTGATGGAGTCCCCATCCCTGGGGGGATTTAAAAGCCATGTAGATGTGGCACTTGGGGACACGGGTTAGTGGGGGCCTTGGCAGAGTTGGGGGAGTGGTTGGACTTGATGGTCTTAAAGGTCTTTTTCAACTTAAACAATTCTAGTATTTATTGACTACACCCTCTCGAAGTAAGTATTTCTGGACATCTTAGGAAGATGGATCCTTGCCTATGCATTCAGCACAGCACAGCCATCATCTTTTTCCAGTAGTTAAGGAAGCAGATATTTCCAATGCAGGAAATGCACAGGGATCACACAGGGGGATTATGTTAGACTGTTTCCCTATCTATGGCCCCTTTCAGAATGGCAAGGCCTTTCTAGAAAATTGAAGTGACGAAAGTTTTTCTTTGTGTTAAAGAAAATCAGATAAAACTGGGTGATAGATGAAGGGATGTTGTGTATAAACCACACTGGAGTTTTCATTCAGAAAATGAGCTCTAATCCATGAGGCAAATATAGATAATAGCATTGCCAGAAATGACTCTGCTGACTACCATAGGTGTTTACATTTTTATCCTTAATAAAATCCTGCAGGGAAAAAATACACGTTCATCACCTATGGAGTGGTTTTAAATATAAGTAACTTTTTTTCCTGAGTGTTGGAAATCTGTTTCTGCCTGGTTTTTTTTGTTGTTTTTTTTTTTTTTTTTCCCTAAAGGAAAAATTCTGTGTTAGAAGAACCACTGAATGAGTAATTCACTTCAGGTGAGTCAGAAGGTTTGGCTTAATGGAGCATCTCAAAAAAGCAAATACCCAAAGGACAAACTCCTTCAAACCCTCTAGTTAAAGTTTGCCCCCAGGTCTAATTGATCATTAACCTTTCAGATTACTTTACATTATGATTTTCAACTGCCTGGGAAAGGGAATTCTTCAGGGAACTACATATCCATTATGCTGTAAACGCCTTTAAGAAAGAACCTCTGGTACATTTGTTCTAGCCTGGGGTTCTCTGGTACATGGGAGATTCCCTAGAGCTTTTGGCCACAGAGTTGTGCATTTGTTAAGGGCAGGTGGAAAGGAATGACAACAGGAAGAAAATCTGGTTTATTTATGTAATTTTTTTAATGTGTAATAAAAACATGATACATTTTGGTAGACTGTATATGTAGCTTTTGTTTTGTGATTTATGTTGTGTTCTGTCAAGTAGGATGACGGGGTCAGGTGAAAGAGCAACTGAGCATGAAAAATTGCAGCAAATGTGGTGGAGTGGTGGAGTCACCTCCCTGGAAGTGTTTAAGAAATGACTGATCATGGTGCTTAACACTACAGTTTAGTTGACAAGGTGGTGTTCGGTCACAGGTCGGACTCAATGATCTTGGAGCTCTTTTCCAACCTTAATGATTCTGGGATTCTATGACAAAAGATGGTATCATATTGCCGTCAAGTGTCATCCAGGCCTTGGGGGCAATGCAAAGGAGCTCCCAAGGCTCAGCAAGGAATGGGAATCGTTCATTAGCACCCAGAAGATTGCTGAGTGATGCAAATTACATCTGGAAGCAAGAACTCACCTGCAATTCAGCCTGGAGGCCAGAAGAGCAAGGAGAGAGTTGACTGTTGAGAAGAAGATTTTTGAGTAAAACTAGTGTTCTGATTTTCTTACAATATGTACAATGAAACCAAATAAAATTTCCCATGTCTGTAAACCTTACAGAAGTAGCTTCCCCTTGTTTCCACATGACTGGGCATGCAGGAATGATCACACCTGGAGGCTTCAGAAGAGTTGCTCAGGGAGACTTGAAAGAGCCTTGTCTCTTGAGAAAGAAAAGGAGCCAGAGCTACAAGATTTCTGACAGTGAGGATAAAGGTCTGGCAGCTCCTCCTCCCTGTTTTTTGTTAGAAGCGTCTAAAAAGAAACCTTTTCATGTGAACAGTATTAATAAACACTTTCTCATGCCAACTGTGTCATCATTTCAGTCAATATTAAGATTTTCATTTTGTTGCAGGCAAAAGCTGCTCAGTTCACATAGTTTGCTCTAAATCAGAATTCAAGTGGTTTATTGATATATGTGGGAGCGACATATCATTAACCAGCAGCAAGGAACTCTGCAACCGTGGTCACTCTTAGCAATACAACAGATAAACAAAAAGTCTAGACACACAACGTCAATGAATGCCTACAGAGTTCTCAATACCCTTCTGTAAGCAGCACCTAAAAGATTCAGTTTCCCCTCCCACTTACACATACTCCTCTTCCTCGTAAATGAGATAGTTTTTGGAGCAAGACCCTCTGCAGATGTCTCCGTATTTTCAATTCAGACACTGCTGACACTGACATTCTTATTTGACACGTTGTTATCCAGCCCTTTTGCCAAGGTTGTGCCATGGGACTGACCACCTCACAGGTGTTAATAACCCCATATAAGTTAATTAACCTGAAATTCATCTCCATACCTTTTTTCCCCTGCAGGCTCTTTTCCTTTAATAAGAAGGTTTTAGTCATTTTTGCAGTTTTTCTGTTGATATTCTCCAAATTATGTGTGTCTTTTCCTGTCAGTCTGTCCCTTCTGATACTTCTAATCTATTTTCCCAGATAATTCTTAGAGCAACAGCAGCAGTGCAGTCAAGGAGTTGGCCTTCAATGAGATAGTGTTCAAAACAAAGAAAAAAATTTTATTATTTACTGTTGCACAGGCTTCTTTGTCCATCCCACATATTATGTGAGGGATGCAAGATTGAGAGGAAGAGAAAGAGAGTCTCTAAGGTGCTGAGTTTTCACACAAGGCAATGGAGAAATGGAGTGTTCCTGTAGACGTATTGGCAGATCAGCAGAGGCAGTGCAGTGAAGTATTGAGTGTTAAAGACAAATACTATTGATATATAATTAGTACTAGACTCACACAAGCAGCCTATTAGGTTATTGAACACATCTCTAATATAAAATAAAGCTTGTGTTGCTGTGCAAAGTTCCAGGTGTTCAGCGAGTAACAGCATGTTGTGCTCAAAATTTCGTCAGTCTTGTCTCCACAGCTCAGAGCTGAGATGTATTTCAAAGCAATAAATCTCTTCTGGAATACTTGTGGTTTTTTTTGTTTTCCACTCCTGATGCTAAGAAAGAGATTCACCAGGCTTCAAAACTCATTTTCTACTCAAGAAGAAAAAAAAAAGAGCCTTTTTAAATGTCCTTCTAACTGATCCTTCTGAGGGTTAAAGGCAAATTAGTGAAGTAATTCTGCATTCATTCATGCAAGGTTGTGAAGAGAAGCCATTGTTATCCATGAAAATGGTGGTTGAGGAAGAGAATGGGATTAAATTGCTGCCATTGGAAGGCACACCTGGATATTGTCAGGTCCCATTCTCCGCTCAAGCAGGATCAGCTAGGGGTGGGTGTCCAGAATTTTGTCCATTAGGGGTTTTAATATCTCCCAAAATGGAGACTCCAAAACCTGCTGGGCAACCTGTTTCAGTGTTTGATTGCTTTTACAGTAAAAATGTGCTTTCTTATGCTGAGGCAAAATTTCATGGGTTTAAATCCAATCAGGTTTTTATATACTTAAAAAATTTTCTTCTGAGCCTTCTATTCTCCAGGCTAACAGTCCCAGGCCACTGACCTCTCCTTGTGGGAGTGATGCTCCAGCCCTTTAGCCATCTTTTTGGCCCTAAACAAGGTAACTAATTTTCAAGAGTCTACTATAAAATTTGCCTACTGATGGCCAAATTTGATATATAAATCAGATAGATCTTTTTCTCTGTCTTTTTTCTTTCAATGCTAGACTTGACTTCATTGGAGGCTCTAGGAGCTTTTTGTTTTCCTTTAAGTGATGCTATAGCAGGAGCAAATATTATTCCATTTTTCATACCATTAGAACTGGACCACAGGGGAGATTGACTCCATGGTTTATCTGTTTTCCTTCACATCACAGGGAGTCTCCATACTGGCCATGAATTCTCACTGATCCATGCAGCCAGGTATCTTGAATTAAATGCCAAATTTTCCATGGGCTTTGGTCTTACCCCTGTGTGAGTCTGGATAGTGGATGGCATATGAAAGGTATATTAGTGTATGAATTTACATGTAACCAGAAACGCAGGAATTCATCACAGGGAAAGCTGGGAACAAATCTTCAGTACCTCCAAGAGGAAAAATTAAACTCTTTTTTAAAAAAAACACTCCTAATGCAACCTCTGAATATGAGCCATTTTCTTATTTCATATCATTCACTTCCAGATGCATTTTCACGTTCTACATTACATTATCTTTCTCTAAATATTTGAAACCTATAATGTGCTTCTTCCTTCACCTGTACCTCCTTTTGGCTGAGAATTATTATTCATGATTGGTTTTAAGCATTATTTCCAATCTTTGCAACCTCTACTATTATTTCTCTTACTCCAAAGACAACAATTGATAGCATACTAGTCCTTCTCCCTTGTTATCTGTTCATAAGAGGTACAGCTTCTCCATGAAGAGTTTAAGTAAAAGCACAAATAGTGCTTTTTCCACAGAAACGTGTATTTATTGTGTTTATTGATCAGTTTTTCTCAAATCTTGATGATCATCTAAATATTTTGGTTGTACTCTTTATTTCCTTTGGGAGTTGATAGAAGGTGAAAGAAATATAATTTAGTTTTTTATTAGCAAGTGATATAACGATGACTTCATAGGTCTTTTGTATAAAGTGAGGTTCAGAGGACAGATCTTTGTATTTCCTTAGATCCTGGAAATTTGCAAAAATTGGCCTGTTCTACAATGTAAGAAGTCTCCACTCAAATATATTGTTTTATCACTGAAATTTTAGCCATCAGAAGTCATGAGCATAAAAGGAGCTCTCATAATTTCCTTTTCCGCATTCCTCTTAAACACACAGCTAATCTGGAAGTATAAAGACATCTTTGTTTTCCTTCCAGAACTCTTTATTCGAGTAGGATCCTCTAGTAGTCTGATCACATAAAAAACCCCACAATTTTTCCCCAAGCACTATCAGGCAATGCTCTCTATAACACTGAAGCATTGAGTAAATTTAATAATTTGAAGATAATGCTGCTAAAACTCTCATTGGTCTCATTGGTTTGCTGGAGAGCTGCTCTTGGATATGTGAATATGTGGAACAAGAACATTCCAGCTCCATGAACATGTCTTTGTTGGTTGTACAGCCATGCAGAGATGGTAAATCTCTTTCTTAACATTTAACTGTCTTAAAAATCTTGAAAGCAAACATTTCCACACTTTCCACAAAATGAACAACATTCAGCAACAAATAAATATAAATACTTGGAAGAATCTTGATAAATGAAATTTTAGAAATTGGAAAATACATTTTTTAAAAAACAGTATTTTTAGAATATATAAATTTATTTCTGACTGGGAAGAAGTTGATTTAACTTTATTTCTGGTTTTATTGAAATGGACTCACGTTCACACAATTCTAAAAGGGAAAAGACTTGAAAGAATTTTTTCTAGTTGTAAACATTTTAAATTCTCTACAACAAATTAAGCTACTGTGTTTAAAGGTCTTTGTATTATCCTAGTGACATTATTATGTGGAGCTACTCCTGTGATGTCCTAATATAGGAGTTGAAATATTTTATTTTCATTTCCTTTGTAAAGCGCTTCCACAATATCAGTGAACTCAATAGATTCTCCATCCTGATTTAAAAGTCTTGTTTGTTTTCTTTTCAGAGCGTCTTTGTAGATTGGAACTTGTAATGAATAGGTTTGAAATTTGACACTGATGGGTAAAATGTGTCAAACAGTTCATGTGCTTGGACTGCTGACATGACATGCCATAATGGAAGAAAAATACTAAAATGGCAAATCATATTTTGAATTAAGATTTACATTATCAAACGAAGTTCTTTTAACTGTCATCTTTGCAAAATTAAAAAAGCCAGTACAGAAGTAAAACAAATGTAAAAATATCGATTTCCCATAAAACAGAAAGTGATTTTCAACCTGTTGTATCTCATATGTCAATCAATAGGATGAGACTAAATGGTTATGCGTCTGCCAGTGGTTTCCGGGATAATTCTGTTGTTAATTATGAATTTGTGTTTTCCTTTTTTTTTTTTTTAAAGAAAAGACATGCAAGAGATACAAATCTATTTTTCACACCAGTTACCTCACTGCCATAACCCACACGTATAGGTGAAAAATACATCTTTCTAAACTCACAGCTGGGAAGGATGTCACCATCATCAGTGCAGGGGGACCTGTGGAGGATGGGAAAGGGTCCAGACAGAGAAGGACATAAAAGCCTAATTCCAGAGCATGCAAAGATGGTAAAGCTGTGTGGGCAAGATCTACTTGTGGCTGGTGAATTTGCTGTCCTGATGCCTTAGGTTTTAACTTTTCTATGTTTCAAATTCTGTATTCCCAGTGTGTAACTCTGCAGTGTCCTGTAGCCTGTGAGCTGCTGCTCTCTCATGCTGAGACAGACAGAACAAAGCCTCTCCAGGCTGCTCTCCAAGGACACCCAGCCCCGCCTAGGCCCAAAATGTGTAACCCAGCATCTTGAGAAGGGGGGCAAGCTGAGGGGAAATTACATCATTAGCTAAAGTTTAATTGGTGAAATTGGGTTGATGTGCAAATGGACCAAACCTATAAAAGTGTGAAGAACTCGTGACTCAGGGTCCATCTTGGATGCAGCCTTTGGCCTGCCCAGGGTGTGCCTCTGAAGGCCTTTCAAATAAATATCCACCAACTAGGTTGCTCTAAACTCTGTCCAACCTGGCCTTGGACACTTCCAGGAATGCTGATTACATATGGTTTTCTAGGGAACTTCCAGATGTTTCTAGGCAATGGAGAGCACTCAAGGATTATGAAACCTTGTTTAATGAGATACCTATCCAGTTTTTCCCTGCCAGCATCTTATTTTAAACAGGTAGGTATGTCTATGAATGAAACCAATTAAATTACACGCCTGCTTAAGTAGCTCACTGAACCCAGCTGTAATGAATAAGCAGAGTGATGTTGTGCTGCTTTTGTTTCACAGAGCAGGCGCCTGTCACTGCTCTGCTTATCTCCATTTTTATACCCATTTTTATGACCTGCACTTGTGAATGCATCTCCTGTTCTCATCTCTTCACCAGTAATTCTTGAAGTAAACAAATCTGGACAGACATTGATCATTTT
Source organism: Pachycephala philippinensis (assembly GCA_013397055.1). Classification (NCBI taxonomy): domain Eukaryota; kingdom Metazoa; phylum Chordata; class Aves; order Passeriformes; genus Pachycephala; species Pachycephala philippinensis. The sequence continues at coordinate 13,239 of VWZT01002315.1, forward strand.
GTCACACTTGTAAAAGTCTTTATGTATAACTTTTCTGCTTTGAAAGACACATTTTAATCCATGTGATTGTCATTTTGTGAACAGTCTAAAAATAAAGCACAGAATCCTATAAACATATTTCTCATGGCATAGTTCATGTAGCAATAATTTTAACAAAAGAATGCCTTCCTACAGGCCACAAACAAATTTTAAATTATTCATAAATAATGTCAGGATATAATTTAGCCCCTCTGAACACATTGGCAAATGTGAGGTAGGGAGGGAGAAATATAAACGACTAGAAAAAGGGAGAAGGGGGAGAGGGACAGTGGGACAGAGAGATAGATTAAGTAGAAAATATCACCACTCTATGGATCCTGACAGCATCCCATTTGTCCTCTTCCTCTGGACTTCTCAGTGGTGAGGGTACCAGTCTTGTCCAAGTGATGGATGCAGTCTGGATCTGGTGAGAGAAGCCTAGGAAACAGAGCCAAGGTTCAGGTGGGAACGCCCAGGTACCTCCCCCAGGGCAGGGTTTTACACTAGATAATGTAATCACGGGACACTTATGACACCTTCTACGACCTGACAACTGCCTCTGCATCATTGAGGTTGAGTTAACTACGGCCCATGAGCAGGGATGAATCCTTCATGCTGTGAATATCCCGGTGCTTTTCCAGAGGCGAGTTTTCACAGCTGAGCCACTCGTGTAAGGACGTTGGCATGAGGAGAAGCACCATCCCACCTGGAAGAATTTGCCCTTATCCTGTTCCACACCCAGCTGCAGCCCTGGGTGATGGGTGCACAGGCCTTTACACCTGGGTGGTCAAGTGGTCAATTAGTTGAGTCATTAACCATTAACAGTCCAGTCCCCCATATATCCCACCCACAGTGGGATTCTCCACATCCACAGTCTGCACCATAGCACCTGCTAAGGGGGATGGAACAGAGGGTGGAGCAGAGTGGAGACACCATGGCCAGGCTCTGCTGGAATCCTCCCAGGAAGAGGAACTCGGTGGGACTTTGTAGCTCAAAGACATCCTGCTGATGACTGGGGCAAAATCACTCTCCTCCAACCAACTTGGCTCATTATAACCTAATTGCCATATTAATACACACCTCCATCCCAACCTATACCCACCTCCAAGGTCCAACCAGCCCTCACTGGGCATGCGCTCTGGATTTTTTGGACTGAATCTTTAAAAGCAAAGTGAGAGAATTTTACACCAATCATGTATGACTAGGGTCGCTCAAGCTCCACCTAAACATAGAGAAACCAAATAAAAATAAGTAGAGAATGGGGGAAATTTAGGGAAGACTCCATCATAACTTCTGGGGTCAGCTGACAGGCTGAACCTATCTTCTCCACCCTGGAGGTGCCTTTGAGTGAGAATCATACTGTCTGTGCTGAATACTTTTATTGGGGATTAGAGCTTGTCTAGGCATTGCTTTGAATACATTTTTGCAGTCAGACACTATCACCGACAATCCTCAAAACTTAACCTGTCACAATTTGATATTAATAAAGAGTTACTCTGTAAACTGTCAGTGTGAATCCTTCCTGGGCGCTGGCAGTCACTGGCAGCGGGGAACACACTCAAATAAGAGGGGAGAGCTGCCGAGGGCTCTCCCTTGTGCTGTTGGGGTTTTTCCCTGACCAAATTAGTCAAACACCCTTGGATCCAGCAGGACTGCACAGTGCAGGTTCCCCCTAAGGGAACACGGATGGACTGGTCAGGCACAAGGGGCTCAGCTCTCCTGGAGCTCCAACAGACAAATCAAACACTCACAGCTGAGGCAAATCTCCCCTTTTCACATGACAGCACATATATGGTGGGACACGCAGAAAATTGTCCAGAAAGACATATTTTTGACCACATTAGTACTTAACATTGATTAATCCGTTCGACTGATGACACAAAGAAATTGACTGGCACTGCCAGGGCCACTCATTAAACTGGTATACAATTAATGATATATATGATATCCATATATATCTCATGATAATAAAACAGTCTTTCTACAATATATTCAGAAAAAAATCCTAAGTAAAAATACATTTTGATGTTTATTGTTAATTAAATATTAGCAATGCTTTAGCATTCTATGCACTGGTTTAAATATGCACGTTAAATTCTATTTTTATCAGTTCTGCAAAATGTTGTAGTTGCTTCTATTTTCCATGATTTAATTTCAACTTCTCTGTCCTCTCTTATTATTTCTATGGCATAGTGCCATCTTGGGGATGCTGTGAGCATCTGAAAGGACATGAAACAGACTGAAAGAAAATCAAAATATTTTTGCTGCACTATGTTGTTGTTGGACACTGGGATGCTAAAAATAAATGTGACTGAAATCTAGGACTCTCTAAAGTACCAAGAGTATCACAGCTAATGCCGTGTCTATAGAAAATACCACAAATTCTTGAATGTTAGCTGGTGTTTTAAACTTGTGAATTCTAGTGTATGTGACAATAGACTTTTCCTTTAAAAGTACATTTCTCCTCTAATTAAAGAGAAACACTGATGTAATCCTAAAAAATTTGGAAGCTGGAAGCGAAATTGTATCCTGTTAAAGACAGTGACACTATTTTGGGGAATCTTTGTCCTGATTTCCAGTAACTGGCAGATTTATAAAGAGACCGTTTCTTCTTAGTGTGTAATGGAGGGGCAAAAATACAGCAGCATTGTTTTAGTCCCATCCTTGTCATTTTTAACTTGACCTTTATAAGTAGCTGGCAGAAGTTCAGAGCATAATTTGAGCTTTCAGGACTGCCTCTGCCTCCTTCATTCCCCAAGGCAAAACCAGACAGATCTGCTGACAGTGTGCAGTACATTCACGGGCTACTACTGTCCTCAAAATATTACAGGGTTTTATGTCCTATGGTGCAACCACACCAAGGGACCACTGCTCCATCATCCAAGGCAAACGCCAGATTTTCCTGTACATTTGTTTGCATAGCATTAAGAAATGTTCCACTTAATGCAGGCTGCTTGGAAGTTCTCTGGAGAGACCTTTCCCAACACAGCTACCTACAGCCCTACACAGAGCCACATCCTGTAGTTCAACAGGTGCTTGAGGAATTCCAGCCTGCAACAGTGCTGCTGCTGGTGAGTTTGCTGTTGAGTGGAGGGCTGGGATATATACAGGAGATGGTTCTCATTTCAGGAATTAGCCCTTTAATCAGCAGCTTTGGAGAATATTCTCATGCCCTCTCCAGGTGCAGCTGCTACTTTTTCCTCTTAGCAGCTCAGCAGTGTGGGCTTGTGCCAGGAGGTGCTGTGGTGGGTCCAATTCACCACCTCACCCACAATTCCTTCTCTGTTTGCAAAGAATGGCCCGGTGTCAGAGCCTGACCCAAAGACACAGGACTATCAAGGTTATTTACGATTTATTACTTGAAAAATCAAACAAGGCATCAGCCTCAGAAGTTGCAGATTTAGTAACAAGTTGCCATAACTGAAGACAGTCATGAGTTTCAAAGTTATATGGCAATTTATAACTTTTTGCTCCAATACGCAATTAACATGAAGCTTTGTTTTGCCTTTATAACCTATCACTTTTGGTACTTTTTACTGCATTGCGTCTGTTTCTCAACCAGTAACTTGTTAGCTCACGTACACATATACACTTCTATTATAACATCTAAATTCTTAACTTAAACTGTAAAATCACATTACTATACTTAAAAACCCTTCACCATATCACCCAATACATTTTCTTACTTATAACTATAGAAACATAGGTTTATAATTCCTCTGCTTAAGATCTGTCTACCTTTATCATTACATCAACCCAAGCTCTTTCCAGGGCTGTGAATTAAACTCATTAGTGCCTGTGGAAGTTTCTACTCCTCTGTTTCCCACAGCAAAGCACCTTCCCTCACCCGCTGTGGCAGGAATTTCTCTTTCACACACTCCAGGAACCTCCTGGATTGTTTCCTCTGCACTGTGCTATGTTTCCAGCAGGTAAGCTGAACCCCACCATGAGAACCAGGGCCAGCGATAGCAAAACTTCTTCCTCATAGCAACCTCATGGAGTGTTTTGCCTGTCCTTTCATCCTGGTTTGATGGTCTTTTACAAACTCCCACCAGGATCTTTGCCTTGCTGGCCTTCTCCCTGATGCTCACTCGTAAACACAACCCTCTCCTCACCATCATCAAGTGCTGCGGGCTGGTCTTAGTTACCATGCCAACAATCACTCCTCTCCCCCCAATCCCTGGGGATCTCCTGATCCTTTGTCCCCTTCCCATTGGCCCTCTGTACATCACCCCACCGTCTTTGTACCTCCCCCTCTGTATAAGTATGCGTGATCCGCCATTTTGTATCGGGCTTGTGGCAGGACGTGGTGGTTGCCAGGCGTGGTGGTCCCGGGACCCCGCCGCCACCATGTTAATAAAGATAGCCTTGGAACCCCACGCTGCCTGAGCCTCCTTCTTTTCTCTCCGCCTCCTCTGTCGGTGCTCGCCCGTTTTTGGCGGGGAGCTCGCCTCGCTTCTCTCAGCCCGCGGACCGGAGGACGTCTGCGGGGGGAGGAGAAACGGATCCTGGCTCCGGGGACTTGTCGCATGGGAAAGAACCGCGACAATTGGTGGAGAATGCGGGCAGTCGCGTCGGCCAAACCGCTCCAGACATCAAGCAATCGTCGGCGTCGGCTGAAAAGATCACCGCACCCCCGGAAGGATCCTCACCGCAGAGGAGTCTGCGACAACGTACCATCAGGAGAGTTAGAGGTCTTTTGTTGGGTTTTCTCCCTCTTTAGTTTGCCCTAATTTTATCCCTGTCCCACGTTTGGGGAGCTGCATTCGGGTGGGAGGTGGTTCTCCCCGGGTACCATCGGGGTGGGTTTTGCAAATTTACCGTCCCAGCTCGGGGAGGGGGCCCCTTTCATCGGTGCGGTATCCCTGGGGGTTCGAGCGGTCGCAGCGGGCACAGAGTCGTGGCCCCTGTTTCGGTTATTGCTTCGGGGTCCTGGCCGGGACAACGAGTACGGCTCTGAGGGGACCCACTTCCTTGCACCGGTCACAGCTCCGGGGCTTTGGCCGGAACAGCTGGGACGATCCGTCGCCCTATGCTCCGTTTGTTCCCCATTCCTTACCCTCTTCCCTGGAGAGACCCCCCTTTCATCCTAAAACTCGGGGTATGCGACGGGGATCTCCCAACCCATTTTACCAATAAGCTTCCCAGTGGGAACCTCCTCGTATCCCTCCCGTGGGTGGAAGGGGATGTGACAGAGATTCCTACAACCCGTTTCCCTATCCAATTTCTGGATCTGATCGGGGCGGGGGTGCGAAGTCGTGGCCCCTGTTCCGGCCGTTGCTCTGGGGTCCTGGTCGAGGCAACGGGCGCGGCAATTGGCAAAGTTGGGTCGACGTGTTCCCTTGCACCGATCACAGCTCTGGGGTTTCGGTTTGGGGCAGCTGGGACGACCGTGCCTCTTAGCTCCGGTCAGATCCACTCCTCTCCCTCTTTCCTAAGAAAAGGGTCTCCCCTTGAGCCCTGGCTACGGCCGGGGTGCAACAGGAGTTCCTAAAAGGATCTTTCCCTTGAGCCTTGCCTGCGGGCGAGGTGCAACGGAAGACCGCTCTCCTTGAGCCTCTCCTGCGGGAGGGGTACAACGGGAGCGAAAAAGAAGCGATTTTCCCTACCCTTCTGCCCTGTAGAATTGTTTTAACCTGTTTTCTGCTTTGATTTCAAGATGGCGCCGGTCGCGTGGCAGCCCCGGCCATCTTGTCACGTCTTCTTGTCTCCCGCTGCAGCAAGGTCACCTTGAAACCCATTTCCCTCCATTCGGGCTCTCCCTCCCTCTCGCATCGGGGTCCTCCCCCTGCGTCGTGGGTGTGTCCGCGTCGAGTTTCCCCTCCCTTCCGTCGGGAACCCCGCCCCGTTGCGGACCCACCCCCTTCCCTGTCAACGGAAGCAGGCGTGGCCACGGCTGGAAGGATGCCATCTTGGCGCCTTCAGTCGTCAACGGAGACAGTCACCGATCAGCCGCCACCCATCAAACGCAACGACGCAGAGCCTTGGCGCGAGACGAGCGAGACCGCAGCAGGAGACGACACACCATGCCACGACAAGGCTACCTATTTAGTTGCTTCCCCTTTATGTTGCCCCTTCTGACTGCCCAGGAGAAACTCTCTTGCATCCCGTTATTTGACCGGGATGTGACAAGCGTTTTCCTTCCCTCAACCTTCCCAGGCTAGACCTTCCTTGTTCCCCATGGTAACGTGATGGGGAATGACGATAGTCTCCTTCCCTTCCCCGTTCCAATTTTATTTAAAGAAAAGAGAGGAGGTGCTGCGGGCTGGTCTTAGTTACCATGCCAACAATCACTCCTCTCCCCCCAATCCCTGGGGATCTCCTGATCCTTTGTCCCCTTCCCATTGGCCCTCTGTACATCACCCCACCGTCTTTGTACCTCCCCCTCTGTATAAGTATGCGTGATCCGCCATTTTGTATCGGGCTTGTGGCAGGACGTGGTGGTTGCCAGGCGTGGTGGTCCCGGGACCCCGCCGCCACCATGTTAATAAAGATAGCCTTGGAACCCCACGCTGCCTGAGCCTCCCTCTCTTCTCTCCGCCTCCTCTGTCGGTGCTCGCCCGTTTTTGGCGGGGAGCTCGCCTCGCTTCTCTCAGCCCGCGGACCGGAGGACGTCTGCGGGGGGAGGAGAAACGGATCCTGGCTCCGGGGACTTGTCGCACGGGAAAGAACAGCGACAATCAAGCTCTGTCACTGTTGTACCGGGGATGGCAAGAAACGACATAGGCCTGATCCAGGAAGGAATGGAATTATTTATTAATTTACAGACTCATATTTATATCTTTGTTCGCTTGAATGGCATAAGGTTATTGGTCCCCCACCATCGACCTCTTAGAATGATTGGCTAAACCCTACAACACCTATTTAAAAATATTTCTCCAGTCAGTACCACAACAATACTGCATAACAACTTGCACCTGCAAGATAAAGGATTCGTTTACAGAAAACCTCTAACTGTTTTTCGGCCAGCATCCGTGTGAAAGCAAGGACTTTCACACGGATGCTGGCAGAAAGCTGGAAAATCTCTCACTGACCCAGTCTTCAGCATCTACAAAGCTCCAGACCATCAAAACCCTCCCTCACACACAGGGCTGCACAACCACCTCTCCTTCCTCATGTGTCTCTTCTGCAGAGTTTGTAGCCATCCATTGTACCATTTCCAGCTGTGCCAATCATCCCACCATGTCCTGGTGACAACGACTGCATCCTGTCGCTGTTGCTGCCAAGGAGGTAAAGTTGACAGAGTCCATGCTACCACAAATTTTGTCTGAAGTAAGAGAGTTTAATGGAAGATTGAACAACTTTTATATGTTAATAGGCCAAAGTGTGTTGAATGGCATAAAATGATTGGTGACTCGGACATCCACCCCTTGGGGTGATTGGTCCAGTTCTGAGACATCCGTTTCTAGACGTTTTTCTGGTTGAAGCCACAACAGTCCTTGAGAAGTAGGTGCAGGTGCAGAGATTTACAAAACTATAACATTGTTTTAAAATTCTTCACATGAGAAAGAGGATCTTCACAAAGTACTGTAAGGGCTAAAGAAATTCCCAGCCTGAAGCCTTTTTTCATACCCATAGCATCCCAGCTTTCCTGCTGAAGGAAAGTATTGGTTAGAAATGCACGTGCTCCAGGGAAGATGTGTGAGAAAACTGACTGTGCTTTAATTGCTGATTTACGATGAGTGACCTGGGGAAGAGTTGCAACAAAACCCACGTGCTAAAATGGCAAAGGCAGTGAGCAGCAGTTGTATGTTTAGAAACAGGAGAGGATACCTCACTGCATGACCTGTCACAGGTGAACAAAAAGAGGCTCAATCTGTTAAAAAGTGTGTGTTGGTTCATTAGCCACATAAGGTTGATGGTGAGGAGGCACAGGCATTTTTTGTTCCTTAGAAATGGAACAATGAGAATTAACCATTTAGCTTAAATATAAATATAAATATAAATATAAATATAAATATAAATATAAATATAAATATAAATATAAATATAAA
>VWZT01002316.1:0-10368 GCA_013397055.1 Pachycephala philippinensis
GTTCAAAGCCAGTCTGAATGGGGTTTTGAGCAATGTAGTCTAGTGGGATGTCTCCCTGCTCCTGGCAGGGGTTGGAACTAGATGATCTTTAATGTCCTTTCCAATGCAAAACTTCCTGTTAATCTGTTTATGGGGTGTTCCTGCCAAGATTAAATGCAGCAGGTGAGAAAGCATGGGAAGGCCTGTTTGAATCCTTGCAAGGCAGACAACTAAGTCAATCACTAACACCTCAGAGGTGAATGCAGCTGTGCCAAATAGGTGGTGATGAGACTTGGAAGAAGGATAAAACTCTATTCCCTCCTAGACCGCTCTCCCAGGATTATGCAATGGAAACTACATTAACCCTTACAATTGGCACAAACTTCCTGTTGCCAGTGCCAGCCCTTGTGGAATGTCACAGGCTTCCTTATAACTTTTCGAAGTGACATTAAAGGGGGCCTGAGAGAACGACACTGGTCAAAAAATGCAGGTTTGTTCAAACACTGTTTTTACTGGCAATACACTGTTTCAATGGGTAGCAGCAATGCTACCAAACGGGTCTGTGCCAAGGTGCCTAAGAAAGCTTGGTTTTTATCCTCTGCATTGCAAGTGATTACATGGGCAATATTATAAATCAAGAGGGAACACCCTGGGACACTGGAACTTGAGCACTGGAGCAAAATTTTGGCATTCCTACAGTCAAGTCATGCACTGACCATGTTGAGGCTGGAATTTTTTGCGAGTCTCCAATGAATAAGTGGGACAAATGCAGTTTTCAGCCTTTACTCAGACTAACATTAGTCATTTAAAGATTCCAGTGACTTCTGTGGAGCACTTTCAGATGGAGCTCAGACAAATAAAGTGCTGATGTAGCCAACTAATGAAATACAGTCTTAATTTTACTTGTGGGTTAAAATCAGTGCAATCATTAACCTGTTTGAAGTGCTTTGCTGAGTTAGGATCTAAGACTTTGTAAGAAGATGAATGCAGATTGAATTCCAATAGCATTTTGCATAAACTTGATAAGGCTTGGAAAAGTAGCTTTTCTAGTGGACATAAGTGTCCACAGTCTTGTGGAATAAAAGTAATGCTTGGAATATCTGTGTAAGTCACTCCTTAGTATTTGGAAGGCGTGCTTTAATGTGCTTTCTTTCACTAATGAACGCAGCCACTTGCAGGATGAAATCTGGGAAAGTGCTGAGCTGAGCACAGCAATAGCACCCAATAATTCAGGAAAGAAAATAAAGACGACAAACTGCAGAGAACTCTAAGCATTTTCTGAATATAATAGTCAAGTTACAGATTTTGTTTTTGGACACTTTGATTAATGTCTCTTACTCTCACATAAGGTGCCATGGGACCTTTTAAAGCGCACTTTCTTTTATAGAGCCTCTAACAGCACAGCTCTTCCTAATCATCTGCTGGAGTAGGATTTCAGTATTGACTTGGAAAAATACTATATACTAAATCACTAAAACGATTTTCTGGAGCAACTAGCTTTTGTTTTGGTGGTCTCCTATTCAAATAATAGCACAGGCCAACATTTTATGACAATAGCCTGATTTTTTTTCTCTATTCGGTTTTGTTCCTAATATAATTGTAGTTTTGCCATCAAAGCAGATTAATTTGCACTCCTGGCTCACTGGCAGAGGCGTTCCATTACACCACACATGAAACTCTGTGTGTGTCTGTGGGAGAGCACACATAAGGGTGTGCATGGTTGAGTTATTGAAGAAGTGGCCCATTTGCCTGCTTATGATTTTAGTGAAAAAATAAGCCATCTTTAATTTGCTCTTGATTTCTCTCTCAAGCTGTTGTGCAAGCTCAGATAGCAGCTGCTATGGATCTAAAGGCCGCTGTTCCCATTTTCAATCTTTCTGTGGACACCAGTCTGTTTCTCATGCTGCTGACACACTGCCTCATGCTCAAACTGTGTGCAGCAAGGAGGCCATGGGTAGAGGAGGCAGAACACGGGGACACTGCCAGAAACAGAAATCTCCAGTAGCATATGGCCTCAGCACGGGTGGACAGGATCAGTAGCAGTTACTGCTGCAGCTGCCACCTTATAACAGGATACTCTTCTGCAACAACTCTCTGTTTCACTAAATGATTAGAGTATTAATAATAATAAAGTCGGTGGAAGCCAGCAACAAAATTGCTCCATATACAACATACCCGAAATAGGCCGTATGAGGCTTCAGATTTTAATTCTGTATCTTTTATTCTCTATTCTGATTGGACAGGAGAAATCTGATTTCTCCTTTTCCTGATTTTGGATACTTATGTACCTTTTTTCTAGTGGATTAACCCCATTCTCCATCTGGAGGCCTGGATTGCACCATATTTTCTTTGCTTTTACAATCAGCTGGAAAATCTCCAGCCCTGAATGGGGCTGTATGTCCTTGGCTTTGACATTTGGTTTCCAGTCTCCACTACTAATCAGGGTTAATTCCTTTGCTTGTCACGATGGTTTGTGGGTTTTGAATTGCCCTAATTTATAGAATGATTCTGTCTGCACATCAGCTCCCCATCCTATGTCTGGCACTCCAGTAGCACCTCACTCTGAGCTGGGAATGTGAGAAGCACATACTAGAAAAGGTACCTCTCCAATTTGCTTTTCTCCCCTATGGGGAGGGTGAGAACATGCAATATACAGGCACACATGTTACCTGATTTCATGTCTCCTATTTCTCCAGACTTCAGCTTCTCTCATCACCATCCTCAAACTGGACCTTGACTTTTCAAGTGAAAACAGAGGGATGTACTGACACCATCCTTTACTATGTATATGGCTTTCTTTTTATAGAATCATTGAGTGGTTTGGGTTGGAAGGGCCCTTAAAGACCATCAAGTTCCAACTGCCCTGCCATGAACAGGGACACCTTCCACTAGACCAGGTTGCTCAAAGCCCCATCCAGCCTGGCCTTGAACTCTTTCAGGGATGTAGCATCCACAACTTTTCTTGGCAACCTGTTCCAGTACCTCATCACCCTCACTATAAAGAATTTTTTCCTAATATGTAATCTAAACCTACTCTTGTTCAGTTTGAAGCCATTCCCTCTTGTCCTATCACTATATGCCCTTTTAAGAAGTCCCTCTTCAGCTCTCTTGTAGGCTCCCTTCAGGTACTAGAAGGTGCTATAAGGTCCTTAAATAGTCCTAACTTCCACAGCCTGTGAAGGAGAGGTGCTCCATCTCTCTGATTATTTTTGTGGCCCTTCTCTGGGCTCTCTCTGACAGGTCCACATCTTCCTTGTGCTGAGGGCTCCAGAGCCCCCCACAACTGCCCTGCAGATTCTGGGCAAAATTTTTATGATCAAGCAGCAACCCAAAGTTTTATTAAGTCTCAAACCGCCATTTTCCCCTCAAATGTCCTTCATGTTTACAAACAAACACACATCCCAGTACAGCAATTACCTTGGAATGGAGCAGACATTGTCACATTAGATGTAAAGGAGAAATCAAAAGGTTAAAGATATGAGTTTTAGAGAGCCAGAGATATTAGGGTAAATAATAGCTACAAATTACTTCAGTCTCTAAGGAGCAAGAGGGACTGTGTTGCCCTTGCCAAGATGACCATTTAAGAAGCATAGCAAAACAAAAGGGGAGCTGTATCATAGTAAACTGAGGAAGAAAAATATGGAAAGACATCTTTTAGGCCTCTTTTACAGGAGATCAGATGACTGATACCAGGTGATGTGTCACAGAGCTACTTGAAAAATGCAGTGGATGGTAGATCCTCCAGATCTCCTTTAGAGGCTTCTGCTAGGGCAGACATTACTCATTCAGCAACCCTAAAATAAATGAAATAGATGGTAGACTTAAAGCAAGATATAATTCTCATATTAATTTGTGTTACTTTGTAAGAGGACTCCAGAACAGCTGTAAATTATTTTTAAAACCTTTTATTCTGACAGCACCCTCTCAGGCTATGTTCTTATAAATGAGGATAGGTGCATGCACGCCTTTCTATTGAGGAGAGGGCAAACTGAGGCAGTGGGGTACAGCAGGCAGTCCCGTGGACTAGGATAGTGTATCTACAGAGAAGCCACCAAAACTTCACTTGCACTGTGGTCTGTGCAGCCCAATGCACCTGACCAAACGAGCCCTTTGAAAGGTGTTGAGGCTTGCTAGAATAGACAGTCATAAGAATAATTGTTTGCTTAGGTTCTCAGTGATATTTTGATAAGACCCTGAAAGAAGGACACATGGAAGCAAATCACTGACCACAGGACAAAGTGCAGTCTTTTGCCTTTTGATATCTGGGTAAGCAATGGGAAAAGATCCCAGGGTTTGATACTATTTGTGGTGAAATATTTCAGCTGAGGGATGACACAGAGAGTATGGATATTTGGAGTTTATGAGATTTAACGTACTTATGCTGAAAAAGGGATGAGTCTTTTAGTATTTCTTACATATGTGAGCAATTACATACTCCACTGAAGATGGTAGATATTATATCTATGGATGAAATGAGAGAAGAGTGCAATTCCACCTGAGTTAAATGGCAATTGATCTGGTTGGTGCTACCCATAGAATCAAGGGAGTGTCAGATGAAGGAAAAGGCCAAGGAAAAGGCCAACTGGTACATTTTTTACGCGTTTTGGACAACAAAAGGCTTAGCGAGGTGAGTGGGGAAGTGCCCCACAGCAGAGGGGCAGTAGGACATTTGTCAGTGCTTCATAAGAAAAGTCATACTATGCTAGACAAAGTCTTGAGAAAAAGTCAATTTTGCTTCCTCTTAGAAGCAATCTGTAGCATCCAGAATTGAGGTTAAGCATTTGGACTAATCACTTTGCAATATCCTACTGAGCTGGGAGAATTAAATTGGTGACCTGGGGAAGCTGGCTGGGAACATTAGTTTGTTTTAAGCAGTAGCAATACTATGCTGCAATATTTTTTTTCTCTTCTCTTTTACCTCTTAATCTCAAGCTTCCAATTGGTACAGGTCTGGAATAGCCTGTCGGCTAGAATATAGAGGGGAAAGTCTCTTTATGAAAGGGCTTGTGTAGTGCCACTGTCTCTAGTGGACCATATTCTTCGGGACAGAAGGGTTTTTCCCAGTCTTTGCTCCTACATAAAACACTCCAGAAATACATTTTTTGGTAAACTGGGCACTTTCTAAAAATTTATCATTTAAATGGGAAAGAGGAAAACAGATTTGCTCCCTGATGTCCACAGCCTAGGGCAGGGCAGTGGCTGAGCACTAAACACATTTTACTTGAAGGAAGGGAACTGACCAAACAAGGAATTATTAGTGCTTTTGAAATGCTTAATAGTAAGATTTACATGTGTTTTCTATGAAGTTTAACTGGGAGAAGGGACAAGTGAATGCCTTGCCACAGATGAATTCAGCAAGTCCCATCATGGCTTAAATATGCAAGTATATTTGGGAAAAGACAAAAAAACCCCAACTGTCAAACCAGAGGTTTGAAGTGGAAGGGCTGCTCTGTCCAAAGGCAAAAATCTTTTTTTTTTTTTTTNTCTCATGCAGTGCACAACACTTGTGCAACTGCCTGGGAGCCAAAGAACTTTCCCAACAGGCAAGGGTGGTCAGGAGACCTGGGGCAACTGGTAAATTGTCATATGTCTCTTTGGTCAGATATCCCTTTCCTTTGGCAGCACAGGTTTGAAAGATCAGCATTTGTCCCCAGAGATGCAGACTGTTCTTTCTCCTCTCTTCCTACACAGAAACAGTTAAATTCCATAATCAATAGATCAAAATGGAGTGGTCTCTAGGTAACTGACTATGGATAGCTATTGCCACTTAACTGTTTAAAGCACAAGTTATCCAAAGTGCTCCAGTTTGCCTTTGAGCAATGGCAGAACTGGTGTTTCTAAAGCAGAAGAGAACTTTTGCCTGAAGTTCAGGCTGGTTTTGAGTGTAAAAAAGTTCAGTTTATTTTCCACTCCAACTTCTGATTGGTGGTACTCCAAGCCTTCATACCGTTCTAGATACTGAGCTATCTATTTTTACCACTTAATGAATTAAAATCCCCAAACATCTTGAGAAAAACCTCAGAACTGCTAGATTTACTGTTTTCCTTTGTCATCAGGTATTTGGTATTTTCTGTCTTATAAACTAGAGTTTTAAGTTCCTGGCACAAGCAGCTAGAGCCAGAAAGCAGCAGCAGCCCTGTCAAAGAGCTATTGTTTCTGAGACTCCCTCTTTATTTTCAGGTCCTTGAATACATAATGTAGGCCCAAAGGTTGATTTTGCCAGATTTGCCCAAGGCCGGCTGATATGAGAAGGCTGCTTAAGCAGTGCTGTAACATTTTACCCTTGTTCCTCACTAGCACTTAGTACCATAGAATATAAATAGCATCTTGCCCTGTGATCAGCCTAACATACAGCTCGGAACTCCCCAGGAGCTTATAGTTAAGATCTCTGAAAACCTCGGCTACAGAAAACTGGAATTATTGCCTCTGCAGTCACGGGGAAAGGAGTTCATGGAGTGTCTACAGCTGTTTTAGGATGGGCTTCTCCTGACAAGTCCCAGTCCAGGGTACATAGCGGCCCCTCTCCTGGCAGGGCACTGCCTGTGTCCTGCCATGCTCCCTCTGAAATGTGTGTCTCCTGCACTGGTGTTTTTCTAAGAAGACTTGCAAACCAGAGGGCAGTGGTGTTACAGTTGGGGGATACCTGGGGGATGCAAACTTGTGGCAGGGAGACTTAGCAGGACATTTATCTGTCTGGGATAGGTATGCATGTAACTGCTTTGGGTTCCAAACTTAGTCTTTAGTAGGTCCTCTTGCCTCTCTCACCATGAATGGCAGGGGATTTTTGGGAATGGATACAGGGTAGGTGTCCTTCAGCTGGGGCAGTCCTGGCGTTTTCCCAGAACTATGTGGAGAGGTGTGACGGGAAAGGAAGCCTTTCCTCAGGGTAGAGCCTAGGCTGTGAGCCCCTGTGCCATCCCCACCAGAAGATGTCTGCTCTTGGCCCTGAGTTACCTTTGCTTTGTACCTCACACACCTGCACTTTAAGCATGTACAGAAAACTCCTGTGAATCCCCATGGGTAGACAAGGTAGTCCCCCAGGCCAGAAGGATTTTCCTGCTCCGGCCCCATAGCACTGCTCTTCCCAGCACCTGGAGTCACAGTTCAATCCTGGCCCACCATGAAGCCTGCAAAAAGTCATTTTTCAGACCCATACCTCATCACTCACTGACACTCCACTGAACAGCTCTGGATAATTTAAACAAAGACATTTTTTATGGGACTTAATATACAGGAGAAAGCCAGCCATGCATGCAAATGCATCTTGGTCAGGCTCTCCCACCTTGTCCTAGTCCTGTCTACCTTTCTGAGACAACCCTGAGCCAGCCACCCTGTCTGCACGGCAGCAGGGACTGCCAAGATATACACTGGCTACATCCCATCAGATGCTACCTTTCATGGACTAGAAAACCCGGGAAGGATAAGGTCCCTACCCCTTACATGTCTGTGAGTCCTTTCTACAGTGAGCACAGTCCTGGGGCATGCCCCAGGGTGTAGTTTGAGCTGTTCCCAAAAGTGGATTCAAATTGGACCATGCTGTTTTGTAGAGGCAGGCGTCTCTGAGCTGTGCTATGAGGACTGGAGAAGGACAACATTTATTCATTGTTTTTATTTATTATTTTCCTTTATTAATATCAACATAGCTGTAGGGACCAGAAGGGCCCCATGAAGGCATTCCAAAACAGGCTTCATGTGTCTGGGAAGGAGTAATTTGTGCAGGCAAGAGGGGAGACTTTGTAACTACAGGTCTTGGGGGTTTGTGCTGACAGAGGAGGAGGTAGGCAGATCCCACTGCTGTTGCTGTGGCAGCAAGGAGTGCAGCATGGCTGGATTATCTGGAGGAGACTGGGTGGAATTTTCCTAAGAGTTAGGCAGCATAACACACCGGCACAGCAAATGACTGGAGGCAAATGATTCATTGTGCTAAGTCCCATAAAGCCAAGAAAACAGATGTCTTGGCTGGACTAAGGACAGAACAACATATTGTATTAAGCAGATTTATCAATAGGGTAATGAATATTTTGTTCAGATTGTTGTAAAGTTGGGCAGTTTTTTTAGTCCTAAAACATTATAACTAGATAAAGCATGAAACCCTCTAGCAAGAGTCACCAAAATCCTTTCTGAGACATTAACAGCATGAAGAACAAGACTTTAAGTCTGAATATACAGAAATTATTACCCAGTCCTGTGCCGCTGATTCATACCCATACATTTCTATTGATACCAGTGGGATTGAATGGATCTGAGTAAGTCAAATATACAGCCCAGTGATTTTGTATTGACGTAGCAACAAAGGGCTAAATTTAAAGTTAATTCTGACTGAAACAAGGGCTTCTTTTTTGATGTTATAGGTAGAGAATAGCCATATGCCTAAGGAGGGTATGTAATATTTGTGCTGATGATTTTTCCCCAAAGGTGGACTGGCCTGCCTATATGCACATGGATGTCACCTGTCCAGCAAACTTACAGCCCCACTAAAGGTTGTGAGAGGGCACCTGCCCTCTGCTAAACACCACCTCATTGGCACAGGAGGGTTTTCTGAAGAGGAAGCTGAAAGTTTCCTCCGAGCAGCACGGAGCATGGCAGTGGATGCAGGGGCAAACAAAACTATGCAGACATGCCCTAGGTTGTCTGCAGGTGGCCAGTAAGGAGCCTGTTGGCTCCCACAGCAGGAAGGATTGATGAGGCTCTGTGGGGGTATTTAAAGTCGCATTCTTCTGGGAAGTGTTCAAGACAGACACAAGAATTGGTTGCAAACCAAATGCCATTTACCCATTGGAAACTAGAATGTTTTCTCTAGGTGTTTTGCCTAAGGATCCCAGTTGACCAAGAAGGCCAGTGGCATCCTGGCATTTACCAGCAATGGTGTGGCCAGCAGGACCAGAACAGGGATTGTCCCCCTGTATTTGGCACTGGTGAGCCCATACCTCGAGTGCTGTGTCCAGTTCTGGGCCCCTCACCACAAAAAGGACATTGAGGTGGCAACGGAGAAGGGCAACGGAGCTGGGGAAGGGTCTGGAGGACAAACTCTGTGAGGACCAGCTGAGGGAGCTGGGGGTGTTTGGCCTGGAGAAAAGAAGGCTCAGAGGAGACCTTATCACTCTCTACAACTGCCTGACAGAAGGCTGTAGCCAGGTGGGGATTGCCCCTTTCTCCCAGGCAACAAGTGCTAGAACAAGAGGAAATGGCCTCAAGCTTTACCAGAAGAGGTTCTGATTGGATATTAGGAAAAATAGGCTGCCCAAGGAAGTGGCTGAGTCACCATCCCTGAAGGTATTTAAAAGACATGTAGGTGTGGCACTTAGGGATGTGGTCAAGTGGTGGACTTGGCAGTGCTGGTTTAACAGGTGGACTTGATGATCTCATAGATCTTTCCCAAGCTAAATAATTCTATGATTCTACAACTTTATTGGTGCTCCATGGAATCCCTAGAAACCTTCAGTTTTGGGATATGATTACATGCTTGAATTCTTTGTTCCAGAACCTTCTGTCCTACTCTAGTGCCCACCTCTCCAGTCAGGGTACAGATCTGTCTTGGATGGGCCATCAAAGCCTTTACTCCTTTGAAACTACCCGGCACTCTCAAAATGCTGGGACACTGGACGTTTTGGTTGTACACATGAAGTTCTTGAGGCAGTTTCCTAAGCAGAAAGCCATTGTGAAATGGCCCGTGTGATCCCATAGACAATGCCTATCACTCATGTGATTACCTCTTGCTGACCACATGGGAAAGATTTTTCCTAAGGAAAGAAGTACATGCTCCCCACTTTATTTTAAAGCAGCACAAGCTTCCCATATTGTGAATATGTTCCACATATTCTAACAAGAGTACAAGAAAGAAATGCAAGCCTGTGAAACTTGCTTTTGTCTTGAGTGGATAGTTACTTTAATTGCACAGCACGTCCTGACTCCTGTCCTCTCCTTTCTGCTCATGCTGATCCATTACTGCATAGTTGGCAGGTCTGTCTGAACACGGGCGTGATGGCTGAGCTCTTTCTCTGGTCAGGAGCTGCAGTCAAATCAGTATAGTGATAGCAATCTTAAAAATAAAAGGAAGAAATGCAGATGATCAAGTTTTTGGGGTGTGGGTGGGGGAGGTAATGACGGCTAAAGAAGGCTGCATTGATCACTCTCCATAATACTCCCAAAAGTATCTTGCCAAGGCATTAATTTTAATCTTTACAAGTTGAACGATTGCTGCAGGGTGCATTTAACTTTTCACCTCTGATGGAGCAGCCCATTCTGGGAGTTAAAGATCTCCCTGTTTATCCTTTCTGTGGAATCTCGCTCCATTTCATCTGTGCAGTGCACTATGTACTCTGCTGGAAAAAAGTAAAAAGAAGAGGGGGAAAAAAGTCACTGTTAGTATCATGAGTTGTTTTCTTTTCA
>VWZT01002316.1:10399-32905 GCA_013397055.1 Pachycephala philippinensis
CCTTTCATGACTCAATGTGTTTTATGAATCCTGTCCCCTTGACAGAGCATTCAGGCTTCAACAAAGGAGCTGCAGCTCTCACCAAACAAGGGCAACTTGTTTTAAAGCCTTCTCTGTCCTGGAGAAGCTTGTCTCTTGTGACTGCCACAAGATATGTCAAATTGGGTTAACTGCTGTCTCGTTATTATTGTAAACTGCACTGTCTGATAATAAGACTGGTTGAGATAAGCCAGTCTGCTGAACAGGCATAACACTGTGAAGTCCCGCTCCGGGACAGATTATAGGAAAGCAGGGCATTCTTTCAAATGAAAGTCTCCAGATGGCATATTGGCAACTGTAGGGAATTTGACTGGCAATACCCAAGATGGTCTGATCATCAGCATCATAAGACATGGTTTTCTGCCTTTCTCAAGGGTTCCTGAATGTGGCTGTCAATCCTTCTCTTGAAGCAAGTGGTTACCATGAGTATTTAGAAGATTAGGATCTGCCAGTGACAAGCCACTTTACTTCCATTTCAGGCTGACCAAAACACAGACACCATGTGGAAGGCAAAGTTCCAGTGGCCCCAACACAGTGCACAGCTTTTGGGTTAGGATTAGCTCTGCTCTGGCTGCACGTTACAGCTAATACATTTGGGGAGCTGATCCTTGTTTCTCCTTTCTCTCTCAACCCTTGTTTGGGCTGGACATTCAGAATTGCTTTGCTGCCATTTCAGATGGTCGGGTAGGAGATCAGGTTTCCAAGAGAGCTTGTTCAGGTTTGTATAGTCTCTGCCACTTGCCTCTGAAAATTCTTCTGGAATACATGGGCCACAAAATATGGAGCAGCACACATGGAGAGTGGCAGCTTGAGGGAATTCGGAATAAAGAATATGTGAGGACCCAGACCTATTTCTTCCATTCCTGTTTTAAAAATCATTGTATCTACTGCAAGATGGATTATTCCTTCCAAAAAAACCCAAACCCACTTCAAAGACAGCAACAAGAACAGGCAACCTGAGCCACAAACCTATGTAATTTTTTTGTGCTTAGGGAATAAAAAACCTTTCCCAGCAGCACCCATCATATTATTGTGGAAACTATTTCTGTCAACTGGACTGCCTCTCCTTATGTCCTCTACAGTGAGTGGGGAGAAGATGTAGAGCAGCATTAGACCCCCCTTTGGCCTTGCTGTGCCAACAGACTCTGTGGTTGTTGTAGTATTGGGCGGGTGGAAGCTGTTCAGGCCCCTTTTTTGTTCAGACGTCCCTCAGGTGGTCTTCTCCCACCTTTGAAGCCTACCTGGGTATCTACCAAGATTCTTGAGCAAGAAAACAAACCCCAAATGTTTAATAGTTTTACCACTGCATGCAAGGAGCTGGCTACCCTTTAAGTGGTGGGTCTAGCGGAGTACAGGCTACATGGACTGCAGCAGGGTACACCTGTACCTCCCATGTGCAGAGTTCCTCACTGTCCTTTTGATGCCTTCCATCCTGTCTGTGACATTGAGGTGCCTGGCATAGGTTGTGAAGGTGATGGAGAACTGTTCTGTGCCCCGGGTGGTCTCAGCTTCCTGACCATCAGCCATACAGGTGGTCAGCACAGCTCGCAGAATTTTGCACTGGTTTCCATCTTCATATGGCTTAGCTGTCTGAGGCAGCTGCTAGTCCTGGCATCCAGAAAGTCCTGTCCATGCTGCTGTTCATGCACCTTATTTCCCTTGTGCAATTGCTCTGCTGCAGTTAGACCCACCTGCGGTCACAAGCATCTAAACTACTGTCCTCCTCAGGTACCAGATTGTGGGTGCTAAAATACCTCTGGACTAGCTGTGAACGAGCAAACTTCCAGATGGTAATCAAGGACTTCCTTCCATACCAGACGCCACTGTAAAAGATTAAATTCCCACCTGCTCTTCTGCAGCAGGCAGACTCCAGCCCATTGCATTTTTTACACATTAAGCCAATGATAAACCCAATTGGCATATGAAAACCTGTGAATGGGAATGTTCTTGCTGCTCCCTGGGACTGATGATTTGGCAAGGAGTAAGTTCAGACCACTCCCTTTTCAGGGAACAGGGGATTTTACTTTTTTTATTTAGAAAGAAGCACATCAAAATTTTCAAGGTACAGGTGAAGATAAACTGCAGAGTAAACAAGATAGGAGAGATTCTGGGAGAAGGCACTGCTTGTCTGGGAAGTTGAAACAGTCGGAAGAGTGAGATAACTGGCAGTGTGGTTGAGTGGGTACAGAGGTGTGCACCTTTGTGTTACACATTCGTAGTTTTTTGGCTTTATCCCGTTTACCCATAAATAAGTCAGAGATTTTGCTTGTGCTGTGTGCAGACATCGTGCCTGCTGTCTCGCTGCCATCTAGCCTGTGAGAGCTTTCTTGTGGCATGAGGACCCAAGTAGGGATTATCAGAGCTTGTTCATGAGCGCGTATGGCCAACGTGGTGTGCTGCTCAGCATCACTGCTGCCAGCATGGGTAAGGGCAGTGGGTGCTGGATGTACAGTGACTTCAGTGATGGTGTCTGAAATGGGGGAAGACTGTAATTAGTCTTCCAAAGCTTGAAAATATTAGCTTACTGCTGAGGCACTGTTGATTTCCTGGTGTAAGAGGGCTGTGCTCAGTCTATGCAGTGTGGCAGTGTATGGTGTGGAAGAGTGCACACTAACAACAGGAACACCTCCTTCTGCACCTGCCTGGCTCCTTCCTCAGCTGGGGCTGGACCCTCAGGGCACTCAGCAGCACCTCAGGAAGAAAAGTCCCCAAGCAACATGCAAACAGCACCTTGCAAGCATGAAAAAGTGATTTGCAACATTGGATGGGCAAACTTGTGTCTGCTGGATAGACCCTTTCTGATCCGGTCACTAGTGGGTGATTGCTTCTTTGTGTGAACACACTGCTCACATACTATTAATAGGAATGGCATGTTTTTGCACCAACAGAGTAGCACACCCCTAGGAAAATTAAAAAATTGCAAATGGCCCTGAAAGCTTTCACTGAATCACCCCTGTAACTTCCAGAATTCCAATAGTCTCTCAAAGCTTGGAAAGATTTTTATATGCTGAAAGTCCTTAGGAAGAGGCCTCAGTAAGGCTACTTAAGATTCAGAGTTTGGGATTTGGCTTGTGGGGTTTTTTTCACTTGGTGTGATGCCTGTACCAATTTGCCACATTGTAATGGTTGAAAATCAGGTCTGCAACAGGAGGATTGGGCCGAGGTTTGTTTGACTTTACAGTCCATCTGGAAGAGTACACTGGAACAACTTTGAAACAGGAAAGCCTCAGTCCTCAAAGAGTTGACTTCAGTAGATGCTCTCCGGAGGTTGTGGAAATGTCATGTAATTTACTTATAAAAATAATAACATTTCTAGAAAAGGGCCATCCAGAGGATCTTAAATCAGTTTGCATTCTTCTCTTTGATAGATGTTCATCTTCCTGTTCAAGCCAATATTTTATCTGTAGAAGCAGCAATCCACTGGTCATGAGACATAACAATAGTCTGAATTCCCTAAATAGGTTAAACTAGAGTTGATATAGGAGGCCTTTTCCTCTCCCTCCTCTCCCTGTCCCTGCAGCAAGGGTGGTGGCTCAGCCTCAGGACCTGTAGCAGATGAATAGGGGAAACCTGCTGGTTTTCACTGAACATGACACTGTAAAAGGCAATCCAAAGCTACAGTCAAACAAAATGCACAACCAAGTGCATGGTTAAATATTTTACTTCAAGATCTCCAGGCTGGTATGTTCCCATCTCCCAGCAGTACCTCCCCACTGTATAGAGCAAGGTGCTGTGGGCCAGGCAAAGGTCTCACACTCAGCAGAGGTGTTTGGGGAGACCAGAGTGTTGTGAGCTCTGGCGCAGCACTGCGTAGTCATGTCTGTGCTGCTCATCTTACATACAGCCAGCCTGGTCATTGCTGCTGTCCCCCACGACAGCTCACAGCTCTGAGGTGAGAGGTGTCAGAGCACCACTCTATCTCCGTGACCCCTTGGCCTGATGACATCTCTCAGGGAAACGCTGAAACTCCTGGAAGGCACTTAGCTGGGATGGAGGAAAGGTTTATACAGGTTTTGCCCTCTTCCATGTCGGTCAGTGGTGGGACCTCTCCTATTTGGATATGACAATTTTTGCCCATTTAGATCAGGACGTATTTTCAGCTTTTGGCATTTACTTCTTTCTCACAAAGCTTTTTTGGATGTGCAATGAGGGAGGTTCCCAAATTCATTAAGGAAACATTTGCTTGTTGGCCCTCTGCTGCATGCAAAATCTACAGACTAAAATCTGTTAGACAAAGCATCAAATTTATGACCATTTTCAAGTTAGCCTATGATTCTGACTCACGAGGTCTAAATATTTGGGGCTGGCAATGTATATAAGCCTCTTTCTCTGCCCTCCAACCCTTGCCTTTCACTCCCTCTCCAGCTCCAGTTTAACAGCTGCCTTAGGAATTTACCACTTGGGCTCTCTGTTGTTACTGCAATCAGGGTTAGCTGAATCTTTTTGTGGAGGGGAGGGTGGCAGTAGTCTCGTTACAAATTTCCATGGCTATATTTAAACTGCATGAATTGCCAATAAACTAATAGCTGCTGATTTCTGAGTTGCTGATTTGTCTGCTTGTTCATAAGCAGGAACACAAACTGTCTCAATTTTTCCAGTTCTGTTTTGCATGCTCTTATCCTCTGATGTGGACTAGGGGCCCTGCCATAACTCAATTTAATTTGAAGCAGCCAGAGCATTAGGACTGGAAACTTGACCACTGAGTCAATTATGTTCAGAACATTTTAAAATCATGCTTTGTCCTGGTACTAACCCTCACAATGGCTTCATGCCACACACTGGTAAGATGTAGCAGGCAACGAGAGTAAACATAACTCTTTTTTTTAAGATTAGACATGCTTCCTAGGGGAATTTAGGTCAGATTCTGACCTTAGCAGAATCTGGTCTAACTCAAGGGGTTTTCATGGCATCCTTCTGAAATTATTTGTCTAAAAATGTTTTGGGTATTTTTTTGTTTTGAGATGCACTTTAGGCCCTGGAAGGACCTTCTTGTTCACAGGAAGTGCAACTCACCTCAGCACAGGAGATCTGTGCAAATGGGCCATGAGAAATGGCTTGAGAGGGAGCAAGTCAGTAGTCTTTCTGTGCACAAGGGGAATTAAACAAAAGAATTGTGAAAGTAATGAAGAAAACATTCTTATAAATTGGAACAAACCCATGTTGACCATATTCTAATTTATCTTACCTTATCTTGATGTCACTAAGAAGAATCTATGATACACATTTCTAGTTTTGAAAAATGTTTTGCACCTCTTGAAAAAACAAGGTTGCTGAAACCACTGTAAAAGACAAAACAAAGCCAACATAAATTTAATGGCAAGGCAGTACTTTTTCACACAGGACAGAACTTGTTGCCGCAGGATGTTTTATGGCCCAGATACATAAAAGGTAAAAAACCCCAAATCCCCTAATAAGGTACGAAAAGTTTCCAGTGTGCTTCTGATACCCTGGGTGTGATCTCTGGCTCACAAAATCATGGCTGGACTGTGGGTAAAAGGCTCAAAAAAAATGATGTTTCCCCTTGACAGCTGTCAATAGCCACTCACAGATAGGGTACTATGATAGATGGACCTCTATTGTAAGTGTGAATACTTTATATTCTCATGAAAAAAAAAAGATGGAAGTTCTGATGGAAAGGTAGTCTTCCTTTATGCCCTGTGTTGAACTTTAAGAGTATCAGAGCTAACTATTCTATTTTTAAAACATTATTACACCTGTTTTTGAATATTTAAAATGAATTTTCATAACAAATATACCAGTGATTTTTACAATAACACAAAATTCAGCTAGTTGTCTAACTTGAAAATCAGGGAGCATATTCATGGTTGTGTTTCTTAAACAGTTTGAAGTAACTTTTTCCTGCAAAAGAATAAGGTGGATCTTGTTTGTTTGTGTGTTTGTGTTTGTGTTTTTCTTAAGGAAACTCTTCCAACTTTGAAAACTTTTTGGGATGCCGGCCAGAAAGCCACTAAATGCTCAGGTAGTTTTACTCCATAGATATGCCATATCATGACCTCTTTGAAGAGAATTCTTGCACATCAGTGTGGATTAACCCAAACTCTGTGTTATCCTAATTAGTACCATAAAGAAGAATATTCCTTCTCTCTCCCTCTAATGACCTATCTAGACATATTTCCCCAGGACCCAAAACTGCACCCTCGTATTTAACTTCTGTAGGAGTTAGAGGTCTACAAAGACTTAAGTGCTGAGTTATTAGACTTGAAAGGCCTTTTACTTGAAGAAGTCAAGAAGTGACTTTCCTAAGTAATTTTTAGTGTGACAAAATTCCTTCTAAGGGATGGGGATCCCTTTAGGTTCTGCCACAGTTAAGCTCCCTTTAGTGTGGGTCTGTAGGAGAGATTGCCAAAGGTGAGTGTAAAATTATACTATTGCCTCACTGGCAGATGAATAAAAGTAAGTTAGCTTGGCATCCTTTTCTGTTTCTCGGTAATCTTTGCTGAACTTAATTACCTGTAAATTATACGACCCCAGGGCAGGTTGGACAATAGAGAGGAAACCAAGGCAAACCACTTCCCTGTTAGCAATCACAATAGTGATCAAGCAGCCTGATTAACTTCGACTTGGCATCAGGAAGCAGCTGGCATTCTGAATTCTCCATCTTGTTTTCACCACTAGTCTGTGACTCAGACCTACTGCATAACTTTTCCATTCAGACATCGACAATAAGGACTGAATAATCCTTCAGATCTGGGGAGGGCAAAGAATAGGCNGGGGAGGGCAAAGAATAGGCAGTTCATGCCACGCTCAACACTGCATGGGGGATGGACCTTCTCCAAATTTTCAAGACAAGCAAATGTGCTGCTTGGGGACATGGTTTAGTGGTGGACTTGGCAGTGCTGGGCTAACCATTGGATTCAATGGTCTTAGTGGTCTTCTCCAACCTAAATGATTCTATGATTCTAATGATGTTGGGCACTGGCATGGCTGTCACTGATGACATGGAGTGGGGCACAGCATGAGGTAGAAGCTGATTTGCTGGCTCCCTATTGCTGCCAAAACACCATTCAGGTCTCCTTTTCCAGGTCCCCCAAACTCTAGTGGAGGAACATATCTCCCCCCGCCACTATGATAAATTCTCTCCATTTTCTCTGTACCCATTCCCTGCTGACTCAGAGCTGTGAGATTTGCCACAGTATTTCACACTTAACATAAAACCTGAAAAAGGCATTGATCTAATTTCCAGGTCTGAAATAATCAGTTCTATACAACAGAGCATTAAACGTTCACAGAGTCCATGATGGTGTGACTGAAGTTCTGGCTGCCCTTTGGCCAGAGCAGAGCATCACTCAGCCG
The DNA here is from genome assembly GCA_013397055.1 of Pachycephala philippinensis. Lineage (NCBI taxonomy): Eukaryota > Metazoa > Chordata > Aves > Passeriformes > Pachycephala > Pachycephala philippinensis. The sequence continues at coordinate 17,753 of VWZT01002316.1, forward strand.
GCACCTACTGATGGGCTCTGTTCACTGCAGTCCTTCCCTTTCCTCCATGCAGTCTCTGCTGGTGCCATCTGCCAGCCCTAGGGCTGTACTCCTCTAGGAAGTGCCAGTTTCTGAGCCTTCAGCCTCACCTCACTGCTGCAGGAAGGCACTGTGCACTAGAAGAGTTTGGGGGAAAAAAGACCAAAAAATTAAAATCACTGCTTCAAAGAGTTGGCAATGATGAGGTGAATGCTCAGCTGCACCTCAGCAGATCAGTCCAGTGGTTTGCACCTGGAGAATGAGCCCTCACCTCCCTGCTGTACGTCATGCCCAGGGAGGTGATGGTGTTGCAGTTTGCAGGTGCTCCTCTGGGGTACCTCTCATGTCGGGGACCTGCCTCGGGGCACGGAGTTTTTCAACTCTTTTAACACTGTGAAGCGTCTCAGCTCTTACATTGTCAAGAAGGCCACATTTTATTCAGTGAGTCTCAAAATCAGCAGTCCAGGTGTAGAGGTGGGAAGTGAGGCCAAGGATCTGGCTTGGTAGGAAGCCCGGATGCTGCAGTGTGAACAGAGACAAGGCCCCAAAATGGACAATGAGGACTCCACCTCCTCGGAGGGAAGCGCCACCTCGGAGGCGGACCCCGAGGTGGAAAACAGCAGTTTAACCCGCGCCCACTGGGCGGGACCCGAGAGGCACCTCCACCCCCTCTTCCAGAATGTTCTTGTTTACTCGGTTCCCGGTTGGTGAAGGCATTTTGTACCCTCCCCTAACTGTATTTTATCGGTTGATGTACCCCCGATCCTTCCTACCTCCTGTGACCCTATTGGCTGCACACCTGCGCCTCCCTTTTCCCCACCCCCCTATAAAATTCTGGGCAAGGGGTGAGCTATCTGGAGTCATCCTCCGGTTACTCTAATAAAGTGGGCTGTGGTGACTCTCTTCCTGCTGTCTCTTGCCTCCTTCACTCGATATCACCTTGCGACTTGCAGTCTCTCCGCAGAGGTCCTTCTCTAGACGGGATCCATCCCTGCAACCCGGGGGGTTCGTGCCCGAAGGGCGACGGTCAAGGATTCTGTTGCGGTCGCTACCGCATCCGGGCAAACAGAGTGACCGCGACAGCAGTGGCTGGGGTTCACTTCAGCACAGTCAGCTGCTGCTGGCCCACCCAGCACTGCCTCTCTCTGTTCTGTGCTCAAGTCATGTACACAAGCATCAGTCTGGCACCATCTCTGCTCCCAGCAGTAGCCAGGGGCTGAGTGCAGTCCCCCTGCACCTGCAGGACCCGAGGCAGGTGGCTGCTTTTGGCTGGGAGAACCCTCAAGTATCTGTTTTCCTTCCAGGGTGGGCCCCTTTTCATTGACATGAGGGCTCTATGCCCTTGACCAACATTTATTTTAAAATTCATTTAAAGAAACCAGCCATGTTCTTCATGGCTTGCTGACCCCTGGCTCCTCTCCAACAAAACATGGTGGGATGAAAGCAGTGTTGATGAGCTTATTCCTCTACATTCTTAAAGATCTTGTCCCTTTGACAAATGAGCTCCTTGCAGCAGATGGTGGAGAAAAGGACGGTAATACAGTGTGAGGAGGGGTGGAGTGAGTAGCCAGAGATGAAAACAGGGAGCTCAGAGAAGAATATGTATGTACTATTGAAATAAAGGTCAGGCTGTGTATGGAAACAGCTATGGAAACCCAGCATGAATGTGGAGAACCAGATGCTGGGCCTGCCATTTCTCCATGCCAGCCTGGGAGAACATGACAGCTGGAGCCAACAGTGTTGCAGGAAGACTGCTGGGGTCTGTGAGTGATGAAAAACGTCTTCACTCCTTGGTGTCATTGGCCACAGTTCGCCCCACTCGAAGATCCAATGTCCTGAATCATCACAGAGTGGAGCCTTGACACTGACAGCTTTATCCTTGTGGTTTGTTGTGCACAGTATCACGCTTGCTGATTGAATTGATACCAGGTTGACTTCAGTGGGATGTCCTTCCTTTTCCAGGAGCATAGGTATGTTGGCTGTTCTGATGAGGCAGCCAAGGGAAAGTTAGTTCAGCCCCTCTAAGTGATGAGTAGGCTGCTTCACGATACACAAGGCAAGGGACTGGTCCTATTTTTCAGTGTGTTTCTATCTTGCTGGTGTTTCTTTTCTTTAGTTCTACCTTCTCTTTAAGCATGGTCATCCTAAGCTGTCATGAAAACGAATAAGATGACAATATCACACAGTTTGCTTTGAAATCACCACAACAGAAAGCACTCTGTAGTCTTTCTTTACTTGTCACAGATGGTGTTTTGTAAATTCCAGTCATTTTCAGAGTTTGTTTGGAATTGTTTTTCTCCTCTTCCATTCCTTCTTTTTTAAGAAATCTAGAGGTACACAGGTATCTTTATTTCTGACTGTGGAATACAGTACCTTTTGCAATATCCCAAAGTATTCCAATGACCTGTGGGCACTCTGGGAGGCACAGGAATGCCAACTTGCTTATGCTATATTTTGGCACCAAGTGTCCTTAAAGGTAGATACCTCATCCATTCAGAACACAAACTGAAAGTTTGTGCAGCCAGAGGCCAGTTTCTGAAGCATGCAGATAGCAGCTCTGAGGTGTGCAGAAGCCTACAGCTCTCAGGACACCTGGGAATTACTGGCCTGTGAGCCTGACCTCTGTGCCTTGGAAAACCAGAACAGACCCTCCTAGAGGCTGTGCTAAGGCACATGGAGGACTGGGAGGTGATTTGGGACAGCCAGCAGGGCTGCACCAGGGGCAAGTCCTGCCTGACCAACCCTAGTGGCCTTCAAGGACAGGGTGATATACATCAGTGCACAAAGAAAGAGCTAGAGATGTCATTTATCAAATACAGCCTTGATTTGATGTGTGGACTGTTAGATGGATAAGAAACTGGCTGGCTGGTTGCATCCAGAGGGTAGTGGTCAGTGGCTCAGAGGCCTTCCCGATGGACATCAGTGACCCTCGTCTGGGCTCCACATGTTGAGCAGTACTGTTTAACATCCTTACTAATCACACAAATGGATCAAGTGCACCCTCAGCAAATTTACAGATGGACTTTTTACAAGAGCATGTAGTGACAGGACAAGGGGGCTTTGCTTCAAACTGAACAAGAGTAGGTTTAGATTAGATATTAGGAAAAAATTCTTTACTGTGAGGGTGATAAGGTACTGGAACAGGTTGCCCAGAGAAGCTGTGGATGCATCATCGTTGTCAGTGTTCAAGGCCAGGCTGGATGGAGCTCTGGGCAACCTGTTCTAGTGGAAGGTGTCCCAGTCCATGGCAGGGGGTTTGGAACTACACGATCTTTAAGGTCCCTTTCAACCCAAACCATTCCATGATTTTATGATATTACTCTATCTTGGTACGCTCCTTGCCCAGGCAGGCAATTGACAGGCTGCTCTAGAAGTCCTGAGGTGTTTTCCTTTGGCTTCAAAGACGGATGTAGATCTATACCTATTTCACCTAAACGGAGCAGAGCCTTAAAACCATAATGGTCAGTTAATTTGAAAAACTCGTCAGAGTGGTGATGGAGTGGAAGAGCAGGCACTATCTGAACCGAAAATAATTTATCCATCAAATATTTCATACTCTTTCTTACTAAGAGGAAGGTGAGTAATTGTATTCTAGGGGAGTTTTGCAAGGATTGTACCTACCATTCACAAGAAATGAAAGAAAATTTCTACTCTTCCAGAGAGAAATTTCTGCTCTTCCAACACACACTTTTCCTGCTTGAGTTGAGGCACAACAAACTCAACAGTCACAAAGCAGAGGTGGTTGGCGGTGTGGGGTGACACAGTGAGAGCTCTTTCCTGGAAGTGGGTCTGAGGACAGCTATAAACTTTATGCTGTGATATGTTGATTCAAAATAAACACAGACCGTGTGTGTAAAATTACAGGGAGGTGTTGAAAAGCAAATGCCAACATCTGTGCCCTAGAGAAAGTGTCATTTGTTGGTAGAGACCTTGCAAACCATCCCATCATGTGCAGTCTCTGAGCTGGGATCGGTAGTCAACACGAGATGATATGCATGTGCATAATAAAAGAAGTCATCACTCGGTGCCCTGGTGAGCCCAGGGCCCTGGCAGTCCGTGCTGCCAGGAGAGATGCTGAAGGCTGTCTGGTGCTGTGCAGAGCAGGACTGCACTGGTCACTTTGGAAAGAGGTGCTTTGCCCACGCAGCATCTAAATATGCTTCTGTCTGCAGGAGATCGTCAGGGACCCTTGCTGCTGGTCACTGCTGCTGTGTATCCTTGTCTCTGAGCTGCTGCATCAGGTTTTTCATCCCCAAACCCTGTCCTTGTGGGCTCCATCACATGAAAGCACCTGAAACTTCAGGGTAAAAGCAGCTGGGACAAGGGTAAAGGCTCGCTGTCAGAAGTGGAACAGCACCCTCCATCTCATACTTAGCATCATCCTTCCGTACCTTGCCTTGAGTCCTCAAGCAGATTTTGCAGCTTCAGCATGTTCATTTTTTTGGTATTTGTCTGTCACAAATAATTAAAAGTGATGAATATTTTTGTTTGAACTAGTCCCAGATCAAGGAAAAAAGAAAATAGAGCCCATATTGGGAGCGAAAAACTCTAGCACAGTACTTGAGTTAATATGAAGCATATGTGCAGTCCTGCTGAAAGCAAATAAAACTTGCTTACTTACTAAAGGCTTTTCAGAAGGACAGGCAGCTGATCTGCCCTGGTATACCATGCAGTGGGAATTACTCATGTGTCTAGAATTAAGCAGCGTGCATTGTCTTCTGGAGGATTAGGGTCCGTGTGTTCTATTCAGAGAAAAATTGTTCCAGAAACAGCTTGCATGAATATTCTATGTTGTCTCCAGATATTCTCACTTACAGACGTTTTCTGGATAATTGCCTACGTAGATGCTTGGGCCTTATGCATAGGCAACAGATACATTTTTTCGGGTACTACCTTGAAATGGGCCTTCAAGTAGAATTCTATTTAATCCCCTAGAGCCTTTTTTCTTTGTGTTGTGAGTCTATTTCTGAACCAACAGCTATGATTAGTCACAGCATGATATGGAACAAACAGTAGTAGGAGGTTGGAAAGTACTTTAAAGGGTGAAAAAATATCATGAAGTAAAATGAGGCATCCATGAATAACAATTAATGTATCCTTGGACTATTTTCTCTTTTCCTTTTAATGAAATGAACCTGAATTTTCAGTGATTTCTTTCATTCTGCTCCTAGAAGCTATTCAACACTCCCTATTAAATCCCTTAGGGCCCCCAAAGGTCCGTACAAGGCGACACTCAGCCATTGTACCTTCCTTCTTTGCCGAAATGGCAGCTTTATCACTGTGGCACACATCCTTGCTCATTGTGCTGTTCCTGCTGTTCACAACAAAGAAGTCTTGAGGCACCCATAAATGCTGTAGGCCATATACAGTCATTGTGCAAATCAGAGAAAAATGGTATGAATAGAATTTAAACTCTGATTTAGCCTATGTCCTGTAGAAAATTTGGAAGATTTACAGGATTGAAAGGTTTGGGACCACATGTGGCTGACCACTCTGATTGAGCTCAGGACTTTGTTGGACTTCACCAGGCTGAAGGAGTGCTGTCTTTTATGGGTGGAACCTTCTCCCCTTGGGATGTGGTCAGGAAGGAGAGTCAGTGCTGTGGCTGGATGTTGGAACAGTATGTCTATGAGTGTGCCTGCTCTGGCTCCCCACCAATGACTGTAGGTGGCCCCATTTGGGGCGATCTCTTCCCAGACAATTGCAAAAAGACCATGGTCGAGGCTGAGCAAAAGTCCCTTTTCAGGGGATTTCTGAGGCCTCCGTTTTATTAGCAATGAGAGGAAAAAGCATGTTATCTTCTCAAATGACATAAAGCAATCAGGTTAATTTGAAAAATGTTGAAACCTCTACCTTATCTTATCTTCCAGCTCATTCTGCCCATATTTTATTGTCTGCATTGTGCAGACACACTGGAATTAAAAGAGAAAAATAATTGATTAGTGTAATAGCATGGATCTTACTTAAACCCAGGTGGCTGAAAGCTAAGTATGAAACTGTGTTTGAGGTACTTGTGGTTTTGCCTAAATCAAGTGGCAAATGGGAGACTTCAGATCCGAGGGGCCAGGCCCTCATCACAATGTGTTTCATGTTGCAAATCAGTTTTGTGCCATTTGTTCCTCTCTCTGCTAGAAGCTGGAGATGTGGTCCACTCTCCTGAGGGACGGAGCTGAGTAATAAAGAAAAAGAAAGAAAAACTGAAGACACAGCCATGCTGAAGTCACCACACCAGGCTGTAATTCCATGCAGCTCTGCAATGGGGCCCATGATGTCCCCAGCTGTGGTGTGGGCAAGGCAAGATGAGTACTGAAGACGTCAGCCTCCCTGGACATGAGCCACCTTCCACATGACTTGGAAACACTGAGGTCCACTGGAATGTGGCCCTTCTTGCTCTCAATGCACCTAGGATTACCCCCATGGAGCCAAATTTGTGTACAGCATTGAATGTTCAGAATGCCAGTGGTAACCGAGGTTACATAAAAATCCTTTTCCATTAAAAGACAGAAATGTAGCTTACGACCTTTTCCTTTCCCCAGAAGAGCAAGCTGAGTTATTAATTTTAAGTGCAAATATTCCTTATCCACCGCTAATTGGGGATTGGGACAAAGAAAGCAAATGTGGGAGGCACCAGAGCCTGTGTTCAGCAAGGGCAAAGTCACTCATTTCTCACAGATGAGGATGAAGGTAGAAACAAGCTTGCTTTTGATGTCTAGATCTTGAGAAGAGTTCAAGACAACAAAGATTGTTAAAATTAATAATCTCAGCCCCTTGGTACTGATTTTAGTGGTAATAATTCCTGGGTTTTTCAGCCTGGCAATTATCCGTAAAGTCAACATGATTTTGTCTTGTAGTGTAGGCAAGCTCTTTTGCTCTTCTGAGCAGGCAGAGACAAGTATTAACAAACATGGCTGGTCTGTTGAAGAGATTATTACTAATAGGTATGGAGTCCTGTGTGAGTAACACAAATTACGAAAGAAAAGCCCCTACAAATCCGAAGTAGGTAATTATTTCTTCCAGCACTTACATGACAGTGGTTTAATTGGGCCACTTGCACACAGTGAAGTAAAAGTATTGTAGATAGGCTGCAGGAAGATTCCCTTTTTTAGTTCTTTTTAGAGTGCCAACTTTTTACCATTTCATTTCCTGAATTTTCAAGTACATATTAAATCTCATGAAGATTATAATCACCATTTCCAGAAGTCACAATTTGGAATACTCAACTTTTAGGGAGACAGAGCCAGATTTTCATTCTATACTGTATTTTGGACATGAGTCTGAGCTCGCTAGTTTAGACAGAAGACACACAGTTGTGGATGCTAGAAGAGTTTGGGGGAGAATGGATGGAAAAGACTCAAAGAAGGTTAGGATCTCACCATCTGTTGACACAGCCCTAGGTGTGCTTCTGTCTGGTTTGGTACACCCAACTGCGGTTTGATGCATTACTGGCCAATAAGACAGGAAGTCTCTCTTGCAAGGACTATGCCATAAGGATAAATGGGGTCTCAGCCAGACCTGTGCCATGTCCAGCGATATGGGGCACCCAAAGCAAAAGTTAAGGAACATGCTTCCTTGTGCACTTCCTTAAGGAGAGTGCAGGCATTTAAACTGAGATCTAAATTTGGACTTGGAGAGTCAGTCAGCACATAGGTCCCAGGTGTTTTTCTCACTTACAGTTTTGACTGCTGAGTCCATTGAGGATTTTCTTTGTTTAATCATGTTGTTTCATCATCATCTTCACCCTGATGAGGGCTGTTGGGGAATGGGGCCACAGTGATACTGCTTCAGTTCTGCTACAGATCTCTGTAACATGGTCTCTAAAATGGTCTCTGTTGCCAGCTGGATGCCTACTACCAGTGTAGGCAATGCTAGTAGAGAAAGGCAAATTAACTATTTACATAATAAAAGTAGATATTAAACTCATTATTGCATGAGTTGTTGAGAATTAACTGTGACACAAATGCAGAGATAAGACTAAGTTGCTTCAAGGGATGGCTGGGTGCTCAAGACTGTGGGCTTCTTTCACTCTGGTGGAGCAAATACCACTTGGGAGACAAAGCCAGTTCTGGGTAGATCAAAATGGAGCCAGACAGTACCTACGACAGCTTTCCAGATCTGCAGATATCAAAATACTGGCAGAAGGAAAATTGTTCTAATGGGGCACAGCTCTTTAAAATCACTAAAATATTTTCCTCTCTCCTTTAAAGGAGTCCAATCGACAGGTCTCCGTTTCCAATGTGTTGCAGTAGGAGTTAGGGACCAATTTTTTGTTTAGATCTGAACCATAGGAGTCTAAAAGCCCTCAATGTCTGTTTCAAAGGAAATGAAATAATCTTAAATATTTGACGAGATACTGAAACCAGAGGATAGATGTTTATTTCCATTGAATACCTGTGTACAAGTGTTTGATGTCTTCACAATTGCAAAGAATGGACCAACAGATCCTCATGCAAACAAAGAAAATAATCAGAGAGAAAGAATGTCTAAATTCCCCTAGAATATTTTCATTTCAATGCTTCCAGTCATTTTCCAAAGGACCTAGGAATTATTTAAGAATTCCTCCTTCTGACAAGACTGGATTCTTCCCTCAACTGAGCTGTGCTCTTTGGAAAACAACAACAACAAAAAAAGAGAGTAAAGGGGGATGTTTTAGTGCTTTAGTGGACTAGAGGAGACTAGGCCAGCATGAGGTTGCTGGTCTGCTTTACACTGAACTCTGAAGTATTCCTGCTCCCCTGTGATGGCTGTGCGTTACTGTAATGAATATTCCCTCTCTGTGCTGAGAGGCAGTTCTTGTTCCTCAAGAACTCCCTTTTACAGGAGAAGAAATTATTTTCCTCATTGCTATCTCTGTCATCTAGATAGTGAAACAAGATGTTTTAAGTAGCTATTTTGTACCCATGACCCATTGCCCCTAACTTCCTCTAGCCCTGGGAAAGCCCTGGTAATCCTCTTTGCAAAATATTTGTGAGTAATTATTTATTCCACAGCTTGTTGCATTACATAGGCTGGAATCAATGCAGAAACAAAACTTCTACTTGAGGAGAAGTTTCCACACCTTAGTCCTACCTTTTGTCCTTGCTCAACATCAGAACTCAAAAGGCTGTCCTTTACTACAATGAAGTACTTTGTGTATTTCATTTTGGAAATGCTAAGAATGTCTTTACATGAAATATATTATTTGGAAAAGGGCCCTATATCTTATTTTGATTAGGCCAAGACATCTTGGTTTGACTCCTTTATTGCTTAACTTTTAGGTAAAAACATAACACAACATAAATCATATGGGACTATCACATAAAAGGCAACCCTAATTTTCCACTGAAAACTATAACCAATGACCAAATAATTTCTTTACAGTTTTTTTTTATTTTATCTGATCAATGTTTTCTGAAGGAAAAGAAAATCAGCTGGAAAAATCTCCAGCCAGTGTTAATAGAAACAATGTTTGTGCTGCTATGTCCATCTCCTCAGAGGCCAGCAGTCTGGTTATTTATTGTCGGGGATGTATGACAATGAATATGCCCTTACGTAAGCCAACAATTCCAACTATTTCAAAATCACCAAAGTTTATTTAGCACAGACATGCAATCCAAAGCTATCAGAAACTAATCAGAATAGAACCCTGCACAGGCTGTGGTGACTGTGATAAACATTGCTAGCCTGGCTTTTCTGCAAAACTGGCTACAAAGGTTTTTCTAAATGAAGAAGCCTTAAATAGCTCAGTACAGTGGGGCACAGCCTCCTGGGCAGCCTATTGCAGACTATCCCTGCAGCCCTGTGAGCTGGGAACTCTCAGACACATCCAGATGGAGCGGGCAGCAAACCTCTGCCCAGCCTTGGACAGCTTTCCAGGGCTCCCTCCGTGATGCTGTGGGAGATCGGGAGCATATACTCTCTCCCTGGTTTTATGATGAAATGTCAGCGCTCTTCATTAGCTCCAGGCATGAATTGCAAGGTGGTACATAACCAAACTGTGCCCTGTCAGTGAACCACAGAGCCACAGAATGGCTAAGGTTGGAAGGGACCACAGTGAGTCATCTGGCTCAACCTGCCTGCTAGAGCAGAACCACCTGACTTGGCTACCCTTGTACCAGGGAATATGTTCATGGACCAAGAGCCCGTTGCTGCTGGTTGTTTGGTTTAAACTGAAATTTAATTTTGACCTGTAAAATGCTAAAATGGTGTTTCAATCAATGTAGATTGAGGTGTACTTAGTAACATGGAAATAGTGCATTTGCATCAAGTTTCAACTTGAGAGCAAGAAATTGAAACACCTGTCCCAGCAACAAAGCTCGGTTTGAGGAAGATGTTGCATCTGCTGCTGAATCCCACCCTATGCCCGTTGTTAATCACCCCTGTGTAGTGTTGGTGTAGATACGGTGTAGTGACACTGTTCCCCACTGTTGTAATGACACTGTTCCCCACTGGAGCAGTGACACCTTTCCTCACTGGAGCAGTACCTGGGCAGATTTCAGAGTGCTGTTTGCCATCATGCTGGAAGTACCTCAGAGGATTGAACTGAGGGAAAGCCAGACAACCCTGCAGGTATAAGTGCCCCACCAGCTCATCTATGCCCCACAGCTCATCCTGCAGCTCAAATCTCATGCAGATGAGGTGTGAGGTTGCAAAGCACATTTCTACACGGTGTCACAGACATAGAGCACGTGGGTAGCATTGCCCTCATGTCCTGTACCAGCCTCACGTGGCTGTGGAGCAGACCGGTCCCGAGCTGGTGTCGAGCTTGCAAGGGCAAGTTACTCTTTCACAGATTTTTTTTTTAACAAATGTGGGTGGGTAAAATAATTGTGTACCAGTTCAGAGCTCCACAGGCCTGTGAAGGTGATTGATCTGAGGTAAGGGGCTAGCAAAACAGTATCTCAAACTTCAGGACCAGTCACTGCTGCTTATTCCTAGGCAGACACAACCACAATTGCCTTCAGATCTCAGCACTTAAAATTATTTGGTGACGTATTTCCCACCTGACCACAAGGCATGAAGGGCAGTTATCTGTTTATATATGTACATAAACACACACACACTGTGTATATATATATATGTATATGAAATTCCTTTATCGAGGGGGAATCAGCCTTTTGTTTCCTAATATACCGGGGTACTAGTTTCTCTGACTGAGTGAAAAAAACCCAAACCGGTTTTGGAGGCAGCAGAAGTGTGGACCATGCCAGGTACTTGGAGCTATGACTGAAGGATGATGATAAGAGCGGGAATGCTTTTGTGTGCCAATGCCTTGGTCTTGTGCTGACAGCTTTATACTCAGGCCTGATGTCCCACTTGTTTGCCCATGACCATCTGATGGTGGGCAGAATTGCAAGGCTGCCTCATGCTTACAAGTTGGAAACTCTCCTCCTGAATCAGACCATTTTAGTGTGGCAACAAGTGGTCCCACCACATCAGTCTCTAAAATATGTCTGTAGTGGGTTGTATGTACTTTTTTAGATTTGTTCTGCTATTTCAGTATCTTTCTAAATTCCTCACTACTTTACCTTGCTCCCATATCCAGGGACAGATTTCAGGGGTGGCATTTTTAAAATTCTTATTAATTAAGGCTGAATGTCAGGCTTTCCATTGCAAGACTAGAAATAAATTCCATGAAAGAACAAGGTAAATAACAGCACTGCAAATGTACACTGGATAGTTTTCTAGCATCCAAGCTCTGCTATGCACCCCAACATGAAGCCCTGGGGCAGGAATGCAGCACCAGCTGAGTGTTTGCTTCACTTCCTGGGAGTAAAACTGGGTGAGTGCTCTGTGCCACATCTCTTCTGGCTGAACACATATCAGTACATGGGTCATGGACCACTGATGTCCCTGGATACTCCTTCTTATCTTTAATTATCCACTTCCTCCTCCTCTCCTGATCTACGGCTTCACTGCAAAATTTCCCTTCATTCCTCTCTCTACATTCACTGGACTAGTTTACTTTTAGGTAAAAACGCAAAAATCATAGACGCAGGGAGAGGGCTGCGTGGGTGATTAAGGACTTCTGTCCCTGGCTCATTTCTATCAGCTTGTTTAGTTACTGCTGCCCAATTTGGGTCATGTAAAGCTTGTGCCTGTTGGATTTACATACACAGCATATTAAACAGTGTTGATAGCATAAAAAGACTCAGCTATGCATGTGTCCTGAGAACACTGTGATATACAGCCTGTGTACTATCAGCCACCCAGGGAGGACTCACAAGGCAATTGACAATAATGATGACATAATTGTTAGAAACTTATTAGTAGCAAGAGTTTTGGTTTCACAGCTAGTCAAAAAAGATCAAAGTAAATGTTCTTCCATGTAAAAATTATACTCTGATATGTTTAGATGAAATATTGAATGCAATTAGGTGAAATATATCCGTTTCAATAAGACAATTCAGAAAAATGAAAATTAATAGCTTGGATTAATTTTTGACCTTATCAGAACAGAATATTTTCATATTTCATTTTTTTATTTCTTTGTTTTGAACTAACGTGTTACAAATTGTAAAAGTTCATGTTACTTACAATTCCATGGAATTCAGGTCTTATCAAAGAAAGGCAACAATCTTGTTTGATATGCCTGTGGGTCTGCTTGACAGGTAACTCTGTTGATACAACAGTTGACGTCTTCAAGGCATCCTCAATGACAATTTGGTTTAAAACACTCGAATTATAAAATTTATGGGGATCATGATAAAGGGATTAAAAATCAACTTATTGATGAGTCTCAAAATACAATTATCACTAAGAAAATATTAAAGACCATGCACAGGGCTGATTCTTGTCAGATTCCTCATACACCTGTTCATCATCATACAGTGTTTTGCAATCCATAGATACAGATATTATCTTGTCGTGGAGTCAATATCAAATTATGAAGAACAACAAATGATCCAAGTATTGGCATTCTGAGGAACAAACTGGGAAGTTTAACTGCCTATTTAGGTCATTTTTCTTGAAGGATGAATTATTGTTCTGGATTGAGGCTGGTATGACTCCATGCTTGCAGGAGGGTTTTCTTCTTTAATAAATGGTTGTGTGAGTCTGCATCTAAAGCAACACAATGACTATGTAAACACTTGAGTCACATGGCAGGACAAAGGACCTGCCAGGGAAGTTTAACTTTGGTGTGATCAAGCCACTCCCCAGAGAATGATTGTCAGCCACTTCAACAGGTACAGCCGAAGAGTCTTCTGTAGCTTGTAGTAAGACAGCATGACCTGTAAATCTAGTTAAATTTAGTATAATTTTTTTGCTTGTTTTTACCAAACAAACAAACAAACAAAAAACCAACAAAACAAAATAAGAGAGAGAGAGAAAGAGAAAGGAAAGGAGCTGAAATTATCTTAAGGTTTCGCAGTAGGTTTTTTGCTGAATATACCATCAATTATAGTGCATGTTGTCTCTTGACTTTTGCATGACCACATCTGCATACACTCGAGGGGCATGGAATAAAGTTCCAGCCCCTGGCTCTTGTAAGGGCAGTAATTCGGGTCCCCATCAGGTTCAGTCCTGTGATAAGAGAAATTGTAATGATCTACTTCTAACCAGGATAGAGTCATTACTGCAATTCTGGGTGACATTTCAGTTTAACGAACTCATTTGCACTTTTTGCTTTTACATCTCAAATTGCTCCTGAATATTTATGTATGGAAAATACGTCATTCAAAAGAAGTGCTCCCTATTTGCCAAAGAACTGTTCTATAATTTCCCAAAGAATGGGTAAGGAGTAGCAAACAGACAATCTCTCACTTTTTCCTTCTATCAAGGTTCCTCATTAACATGTAGATAATCATGGGAAGACCAATCCTCCACAGTAACTGAGCCACACACAGGAGCTTTCCACAAGAGACACAGACATGCATAGTTCAGCTGCAGTCCCAGCTTCTTTCTGCCTTGTGTTTGTGCATGACCCTCCTCTGCCTTTACATATATAACTATGCTTTCCACTTTCTTTATTGAGAGACAAGGACATGAATCTCTGCATTAAGCTTCTTTACCAAGTCACCACTTCTAGGTAATGATTTGAAAATTTGCCTTCATCAAGATGGCAACAGTAGCACCACTACTGGTAGTTGGGCTTTCTCTAGTCTAGCCCCTGTCATTGCAGAGCCTGACTAGTTTCATAGTCAGATATTTTCTTGTGAAGTTTGTGGCCCAAAGCATTGTGTCTTCCAGCAATCTGGAAATTGAAAACAGTTGTTTGAGATGATAGAGTCATCAGTTGGATCAAAGCTATTTCATTTCCATCCCAAGTCGGGGCGCAGCTGATGAAGGTTTGACCAGAATGATCTCTGGTGTGTGCATGCTATTGACAATGACAGAGAACAAGACGGCTCTCAAGATATTCTTTCTCTGTAATGAGCCCTTCAAATCATGTGACTGGAGCCAACAAAATACTGTCTACACAAGGAACACAGACTTGTTGCTTTTCCGTGAAAACCTCCTATCCAATGATTGGCATGAGGCAGTCAGAAGAATTAATGAGATTTAAACTGGCAGGCCTTGAAATATTCACCCCACAGGTGAATGCTTATCTTGGAGACCACAGCTCTTCCCTGGCTTACTCAAATCTCTCTATTTACAAAATAAAATTATAGATCTTATTTTCTCTTTCTTCCAACACAAAGTGTGTTAACCAGCAGCAGAAAATTTTATAGTCTGTAGAGTCATGTATAACATCCATATATGTGTATGATGCATGTATTTACAGAGGCGTCATGAAATCTGTGTATTATTTTGAAGTCCACCCCCAGCTGAAATTAAAGGCAGAAGTGATGTGCTCTCCTTCAAAAAAAAAAGTATAGTCTTGTAACACTTCTAACACTCCAAGGGAATCTTCAGAAGTAGGGACACAGGGAGATAGACATTAGACTACAAGACCAGTGAGTGCATAGACCTGAGGTCAAGAGTACCTTAAGAAAAGGTCAAGTGGGAAATAATACACCACAAGAATTTCAAAAATAGCAGTTTGTGGCTTACTCTTCAAGTCTCTGATGTTTTCTCACAGTAAATAATAACACAACTCCCACACAGAACTTGCTATGAAAGACTTTAGAGACGTAAACATAGACAAACCAAGCCTTTGCTTTATGACAGAAATGCTTCTGGTGGTAGGTCACATCAACATATATAATTTGCTATTTT
>VWZT01002317.1:0-35352 GCA_013397055.1 Pachycephala philippinensis
AAAATGTGATTGCAGTAAGAGTGATTTTTAATTATACTACTACAAGTAATTCCTCTTGACAATTAGTAAGACAGAAATTTAATGCAAATGCTTGCTACAAATAACACACTAGAGACATGTGTTTTGTGGGTTTGATTTTTGTTTTTTGCAGATGTTGATGAATGCGCTGTTGGATCAGATTGCAATGAGCATGCATCCTGTCTCAACACAAACGGATCCTATATTTGCACTTGCATCCCTCCTTACACAGGAGATGGTAAAAAATGTGCAGGTATGGGAAAGAAAAACATCAGGCTAACTTTTCCAAGATTCTGTATAGGCCAGTATCCTGTCTCCTACTGTGGAAGATAGCTGCCAATAACTGATATCTAGGACAGGCATGCTTTCATCTCCAGGTCAGTTTAGTCTGGATGAGGCTGTGATGAAGTGTCTCCTTTTGTTTCCTGAAAACTTGCCTCTCTGTATGGGTACAGCTGTCATTGGGATGCTGCTCCAAGACATACACCCATGCAAAATCCTCTTCCACATGGAGCACAAGACCTGGGAAGGCCACAGTGTTTCTCTTGTTAGAGCAGAGCTGTGCAGTGAAGAAATATTTTAATACAGTCTTCTGAGTAGGGCTAGAGCTGCCTGTGGAAACATTAAACAAGGTAACTTTGGATGAAGGTAACCAGACAGCAAATAGGCTGGGATAAAAGATGGCTGGGTTGTTTTCATGTTCAGGGATGGACATGCTGGAATGGGCTTTCCCTCACAGAGGGAAAAATGACTGGAAGCTGTGTTTGCTTCTGACAATGAATGCAAACTCGGTTGCAGAGGGCTCTTCCATGTCAAGATTAGCTTACTTGCATGAGTCTTCAGTGTCTGTCACTTACATATAAAACAAAGAAAAGGCTGTAAACCATTTATGAGTGTTTTCCATGTCCTTTGCCTTCCTACTTTCAGCAAATTCCCAAGGATATCTCCTGCAACTTATTCATAAAACCTGACACTTAATTATATTATTCGTAGTTTCCCTCTTCCTCCTCAGAACCTGTGAAATGCCATAATCCAGGAAATCCAGAGCATGGCCGTTTATATGGGGATACTTACAGTGTTGGCAGTCAAGTAACATTTTCCTGTGAAGAAGGGTTCCAGCTGACGGGAGCGACAAAACTTACTTGCATGGAGTCCGGAGAGTGGAGCCACCCAATACCCTATTGTGAAGGTGTGGTTCCTGGGGAGAATGCATGTTGAAATGTGACTTTAACATTAGAGAGATGGAAGGGGCAAAGTAGTAGTGAAGAGCCTTTAGAGACCGTGGGAACAGTCAGGCTTTTCATAAGAGCCTGTCCTAGCAGATCTGGATCTCAGTGTTGAAGTCTTTGTTTTCTTAAAACGTAAGCACAGTTGTCATATTTGTAGTGGTACTCTCTTAACACAGATTCTCCAGTGTGTCAGAGGTATAGTCTCTGTCTAATGCAAGCATTAGAAGTGTATTTCTTCTCCACCCAGCCTTCCATTTTCAAGGAATTAATGACTTAAAGACCATTAACTGTGTCTCGGTGGACAAAAAGCAACCAGAAAGGACAGGCTGATGCACGTACATAGTCATGGTTTAAGAGCAGAAATAGTTTCTTTAGAAAACCAGAACAAATGTGATGAAGCAACAGGTAAAGTGAAGAGTTGACAAAGACGGTCTAAGCAAAAAACCAATTACTTTGTCCATAGAGAGAGGTAGATATGGAGTCCTCTTGAGAGTCAGGCATCTGGTTTGTAGAGCAGTTATAACTACGTACTTCCAGTTAGTTCAGTTTCTCAGTAAGGTGAATTCAGATAAAGAGTCCTAAATGTCATTTACAGATTAATCAAGAACTCATTGTTACTTAGGGCTTTATACCTCTTCAAATCTATTCAGAGAAAACAAAGCAAATCCTAATTTTCTGTTCATTTTTGTTTGTGTTATATCAACCTCTCTTGTATTCCTGTCTTTTTAAGCTATATCCTGTGGTGCTCCAGTTATTCCAGAGAACAGTGCCATTTTTGGCTCAAATTTTACATACCATAATAAGGTGATGTACAGGTAGGAATTCAGTATGTTTGAAGTGCTGTATTAATAACTGATTGACAATCTGGCAGCAAATAAGAGTATGGCTGAATTGAGAGATTGGTTGACATGAAGGAGAGGAGCAAGATGGGATTAAAATAATGGAAAGACATTTGGTTATAGATGTGGCTGTTCATTAGCAGAGCTGAATGTTTACGCCAGTAGTAATTCTCTATGCCCTGAAAAGAAAGATGCTTTATGCAGGTGTGGATGATGAGAAAAAAGGGACGGATGATTATGTTGTGCATGAAAGGCTCTGTGTTTGATAGCACTTCTTTTCTTCTAACACAGATGCAATGATGGATACAACTTAGTGGGTGAAAAGGAAATTCTGTGCCTTGCTAGTGGCGTTTGGAATCACGGTCCCCCCTCCTGTGAATTGGTGGTGTGCCCTAGCCCACAGGATATCAGCAATGGAAGATACACACTCAGTGGCACAGCCTACCTTTCCTCTGTATCATACACCTGTGACAATGGATACAGGTAAATGCACAAACATTCCTGAACCAAATGCAGGTGGCATGCTTGCTAGAAGGTCTAACTTATACCTGAAAGAGACAAAGCTGGGATCATTGCTCAGAAAGATAAAATGCTAAAACATAATTGAAAAAGACTTCTTTATATCTTGAGGGTATTTTCTGTATTTTATCCTGAACTGGAGCAGTTCAGAAAAGTCACGCAGGATCTGCTATATACATATGTAATGCTTTCATTTTACTGTCAAACTTACAAGAATATTTTGAATGTTCAGAAAAATAGTTTTCATTATTTTTGAAAGTTCTCATTTTTCTCTAAAGATCCTTATACCTCTACAACTGTAGTTCATACCCAACATTATTTTTGCTATTGCTTTACAATGCCTTTTGTGAAGGAACTTTCTGGAAGTTACTAATTTACTCTTTGAACTCTTTGTTGTAGTAATTTATTCTAAGGTTTTGTTCTGTATTACATTTGTAAGTAATTTTACTGGAAACACATTTTTAACATGCTGCAATTAAAGATTAACACATTAATGCTGTATCCAGGGATGTGGATGTACATGCAGGTTTCTGCCTCTCCTCATATATCTGCTTGTACCTCTAGCAGATATACTCTGACATAAATGTTCTCATATGGACCAGTTTAGAGATGATTTTTTTCTGCATTTTCCTGCTGCAATTATTTCCTTGTCCACATGCAGGCAGGTAGGTGAGTGAGGTATGTTCATTTGGTGAATGTTTTAATTGCGTTAGTACAAATGGAGACCTCAGCTGCAATTTAGTGTGAAGTTGTAGATTCACATTGTGGGCTTATCTTTGCCCCACTAAACCAGGCAGTGCTTTTACCAATACCAGTGAGCTTTTTGTCTGTGGACTTTGGACATACAGGCAGCAAATACCACATCAGTTTAGATTCTTTTTCTTTACCTGCCTACTATAGCTTGGTGAGAGAGGTCCTCTCTCCTGTGGTAACCACTCCAGAGGAAGCCCTCTCAAACAGTGTCCATCTTATACATTATTTCTGGACCCAGTCTCTTCCTTCAAGCACCCCTTAGGTGTTTTCAGTCTTAAACATATTGCCATAGGTAGGCAGAGCCCTACTTCCCTGACAAGGGCCTGTGCCAAATTTGTAAGAGCTTTACAGGTCAGTAATGCTTGTGATGTTCTTTTCCATTAACTTATTTCAGTCAGCTAAATGTGGGAGATCTAGTACCGTCTGAGACCAAATTGTAGAGAATCAGACACTCCTGTGTAGGGCTCTCAGATATGATGTGGGACCTACAGGAAACCCACAGGCAGCTGACGCAGGAGCTGGAGACAAAGGGTTTCACCCAGGGCATCTCAGGGTGGTGTTGCACACTCTGTTCAGAGTCACACCCTCTGAGCCAATGTGGTTTCCTCAGCTAAGGAAACAAAAAATACCATCAATTTCAAATGTGTGTGGCCATTCACTCAAGCAAAATCCCTTACCTCCTGAAGGAGCTGAATGCCTTTTTGTGAACA
The DNA here is from genome assembly GCA_013397055.1 of Pachycephala philippinensis. Lineage (NCBI taxonomy): Eukaryota > Metazoa > Chordata > Aves > Passeriformes > Pachycephala > Pachycephala philippinensis. Next base: position 4,069 of record VWZT01002317.1, read on the forward strand.
AACGTGAACTGGAGCATTTCCTTCAGTGTTCTGGGTGAAGATAGTGTTTTAAGTCCTTGAGTGAATCAGGTCTCAGGCAGAGGCCTAGTTGCAAGTCTCAAGACTGGCATGCTGTTGATGGCATATAAGTAAATTTTTAATAAACAAATATTTATTTCTTTTGTGCTCAAAGATGGGCAAATCTACAGCAGGAATTATGTGTGTATCTGCATAGAGCACTGAAGACCCAATGAAATCCACCAGCTTTTTCTTCAAAGTAATGTGAAGACCAGCTTTTTTGACAGCATCAGAGTGTTTTTCCATGAACAGAGGGTAGCATTCTGTCCTCTACTGCAGTCAGTGTGAAAGAACCCTTAGTTTCACTGGGGCCAGGAAGCAAAGCAGCTCTGTCGCTCTCTATCCCTCACCTGGAATTAAATGGCAGCCTTAATAATGATCTTTGTGTCTCAGCCTTCAGGGACCTTCTGTACTTATCTGTGCATCTTCAGGGAACTGGAACAGCACACCACCAACGTGCAACGTTGTGTCTTGTGGATCCCCTCCTGCCATCAAAGACGCAGTCGTCAATGGACATAACTTTACTTTCGGAAACACGGTCTCTTACACGTGTAAGGAAGGGTATGTAGATTAGCACTTCTGGACTAATAGTCAGGACGAGTAAAACTGGTGCACTGTTTCACAAGTCCTTTATAACTGCACACTAATTCATTGTTACTACTTCTGTCTTAACTTTTTGGAAGTTAAATGCAATGGAGAATTTTTTTGTGGGCGGTCAAGTTAGTATGAGATGCAGACATTTCTTGAAGTAGTTTCAGGGCAACTGAATACGCTCTGGAAGAGAAGAATAGAGAGGAATCTGGGGGAATGACAGCACAATTCAATAGGAAGCCCTTTTCCTTGGAGTTAATAGAGAACCAGTACTTCTGTGGTAAACTCAAGGCTCTGATCATAACAAATTCCTTAAGTCTCATCAGGGTGCAAGAATGCTTTTGGTGCAGCTTAACAACTGTCTGTTGTGGCGTTCCAAATTCTATTTCCTTAAAATTATGACTCTTCGTTTACTGAGGTGCATTATTTTAAATTTATTTCTAGCTACTCAGTGTAGAGACATTTTCAGACCCTATTTCATCAAAGAGGAGGCTCAGTTTAGATGATATCAAGCATGAAAGTATAATGCTGGACTCTGATCCTGCAAGAACCTTTGCACCTGGTAATCTTTATAGCCTGTGAGCAGTTCCATTAAATTTCTTGGAACTGTTCTGTCTAAAAGGCAGAGCAAGTATGCAGAGCTTTTGCCAGTTTAGGTCCAAAGTGACTAGAGGATTTTCTGCTTTTTCTTGGTCTAAAAAGGTAAATTGACAAGCCAACATTTTTCTTATGAATTGACTTTGCAATGTTATTTGAAACTTAATTGAAGCAAAGCATCCTTGTTATGTTTTCTAGACTGTATTACGATTTTAAAAGCTGCATCTCTTTCCTGTGCAAGCATTTCAAATGGGATAGGATAGCAGCATTTATAGACTGTCACAGCCGTCTGTCTGTGACAGTGGATCATATCAAACATCAGCACATAACAGGCTCTTTTTCTGGGATCCAGTCATGAGGCCTTGAAAACAAATCCTGTGAACAAGACAAAACACTTTAACGGATGTTGCTTCAGCATTCAGCTGGAAAGTCACTGGGGACTTTGCAGTAGTTATTGTTTCTTGGCTTTCTGTGAGAGCACACCACAGAGAAAAAAAAAATGAAGAAAACAGTCAAAGGTACTGTGAGTACACTATGGCCTGTTGCATATTTAAGCAGCAGGGGTTTAAGTGGGATGGTGAGCAGCATGGATTAATGCCTCTCCCTGCATCCCAGAGACAGACTGGAGAACTCCAGCTACACTAACAGTATTCATGTGGTAGAATTTTATTGTAAACCATTTCATTGGGTTTTTTTTCAAGTCAGCATTAATTTTTTATTGGCTTTCTAATATTTTTTACAGTGGGTTTTTAGGAAGAAGTTATTTAAAAATTGCTATATGCATTATTGGCAAGAGCATCCCTGGGCAACTCACTAAGAGGTTTCACTTTGCTTGCAAGTGTGAAAATAGATTGGTAGGGCTAATATAGAAACCCAAAAGGCCTTTCTGGGATTTTCATCTCTGTCTTTTCCAATCAATTTTTCTAAACAGAAATAGTTTCTCAGTGGGCTCATTTCTTTGAGGATTGCATGGATGGTCGCAGCACAATACTGGGTTTGTTGGAGCAGTTTGAGCGAAAATGGAAGTTCAGAAATGGTAATTGGATGGACAGATGAGAAAGAGGCAATATGCACATGGTGTGCTAGTGTGTCCACCATTGTGATACCTCACCCATGGACATGTAAGCTTTAAGATTTTCCTTTTGAAGTTGATCATAGCTTTTTTAAAGAATCCTGTTCTTCTGGGGTTCTAGCAAACAGGCTCATACTGCAGGGGCTTCAGGAAACCGTAGGTAGATTTTGACAATGCTTGTCTTTTTGACTTCCTATGTGGTTTCCTTATCCACAGTTACACATTAGTTGGCCCTGAAACCATAGAGTGCTTAGCCAGCGGCAAGTGGAGTGTGAGCCACCAGCAGTGCCTGGCAGTATCCTGTGATGAGCCACCCCATGTGGAAAATGCATCACCAGAGAGTGGCCACCGCCTCTTTGGTGATATAGCTTATTACTTCTGCTTGGATGGTTACAGCCTGGCTGATAACTCTCAGCTGCTCTGCAATGCAGAAGGGAAGTGGGTGCCTCCAGAGGGCAGGGACATGCCCCACTGCATAGCTGATTTCTGTGAAAAGCCATCCACCGTCTCATACAGCATCCTGGAGTCCATTAGTAAAGCCAAGTTTGCAGCTGGCTCCATTGTGAGCTTCAAGTGCATGGAGGGGTTTGTTCTGAACACTTCGGCCAAGATCGAATGCCTTCGAGGGGGCCAGTGGAATCCTTCTCCTCTGAGCATCCAGTGCATCCCCGTTCGCTGCGGAGAGCCTCCCCACATTAGCAATGGCTATGCCAGCGGGTCCAACTACAGCTTTGGAGCAGTGGTGGCTTACAGCTGCAACAAGGGGTTCTACATCAAGGGAGAGAAGAAGCGGACCTGTGAGGCCACTGGCAACTGGAGTGGCAGTTTGCCCACCTGCCACCCAGTGTCCTGTGGAGAACCACCTCAGCTTGAGAATGGCTTTATTAAGGTACAGAATGAGTTTTCTCATCTGCCTGGTACCATGGCAGACTGAATATATCTTCACAACTGTTGCTATTGGGGTTTTCTTTCTTCTGTTTTGCTCTTCTGTTAAAATTGAGGAAGTACGTGATTGGATGGTGTAAGAAAAGGGAAAAGCGGGTGGATTTGCAAGAGAATTGTATCTGAAAAGTATGAACACTTCCATGGGATTTCCTACCATAAAGTGGGTTTTGAGTTAGGAGACTCAAGATGCCATATGACATTCAATTGATTTCCTTAATGTCTTATTCCTCATTTATTTGGTTCTTGGGTAGCTTTCAAGTGCCTTCTGGAGATGTTTGAAGGACTGATGCCAGTTCACAAGCCTTGCTTTTTTCACTGCTATGAAAAAAAATCTGATATGCAATAGATAAAGCACCTTGGAATAATTTATCTTCTTTTGATGCAAGCACATTTCTTTACTGAAGTCAGAACTTCCCTTTCCTTATTAAATTAAATTGCAACAATGCCTGAAGTTTAAAATCTCCTTGTGGCAGCCCAAACCTGTAACAACTGCTTAACCTGTGTTTTGCTTTGATGCGTAAGGATAATATTGTGGTAAGGAAGATCATAAACGCTGTTATAAAGATTTAACATTGAATTTTTGAAGCATTTTTCTTCTGGACATCCCTCTTCCTTCCTTAAATCTAACTACCAGGGAATCTTAATTTACTAAATTTGGATGGGGGGAAGTTGGCATTCCAGTTCCTACATGGGTTTCCAGCAGTAATAGCAATAATTTCTGTTCAGACTCCCACAAAGATGCATCTTCTAATTAATGCATATCACTCTTTTTTGTCTTCCTTAGGTAGGATCACTCCTTCATATATTCTTTACAGTTGGAGAAATTTTTTATTACCTCAGGCAGAGCTCAGACTGCAACTTTGAGGTGCTCCTCAGCTGCCTGCTCAAGGCCCTGCATCTGAATATATGGCATTTATAAATGTCTCCTAGTAGCAGGAGATTTAAGGGCTCCAACCTTAGATGCACCTGGAAGCTAAAGAATCGTGACAACAATAGGCCATTTGATGGCAGTTTCCAGTGATACGTTTCTTTTCCATCTTCCTGCCCACACATGTTTTGGTCTCAGGGGTCAGGAAGGGATTCTTCTCTAGCTTTTACCTTTTACGCGTTGAACTTTATGTTTTCTTTTGGAAGTGGTCTGAGATTTCCTGAAAACAGAGTACATCATTTGAGGCAAGATATTTTGTGCCAGTTACTTGCCTTCATTCCTTTTGAGACAGCCTTTACTTCTGCCGGGGATTCAGCTAGAAGCTAGACCAGGAGAACACAAGAAATTAAATCAGTCTCCTATTGCCCAAGTCATGCATCTTCATTTCAGACATGTCTCTGTCTTATCTGTTTTTCAGGACACCACTGGACACTTCTTTGAAAATCAGGCAAATTATCAGTGTGACTCTGGTTACCAGCTGGTCGGAAGCTCAGTGTTTACTTGCCAAGCAAATCGGCAGTGGTACAGTGAATCACCTCCTTACTGTGCTCCCCTCAGCTGTGGAAAACCACCAGCCATCCAGCATGGCTACTCCAAGGGAGAAACTTTTGATATGGGCTCCAAAGTTGAGTTTTTCTGTGATGAAGGCTATGAGCTGATTGGAGATGTTTCATGGACATGTCAAAAGTCTGGGAAATGGAGCAAAAAGCAAAGCCCCAAGTGTGTGCCAACAAAATGCCCAGAACCACCCTTGGCAGAAAATCATCTGGTCTTGAGGGAAGTGTCTTACCAGGTCGGTGTTATACAGTTCTCCTGCAAGGAGGGTTATGTTTTGCACGGCTCCTCTGTACTGAAATGCTTGCCCTCCCAGCAGTGGAATGATTCCTTTCCCTTCTGCAAGGTTGTACAGTGTTCTGCACCACCCTATATCCCCTTTGGGGACCCCTTGACTGCATCCCTTCATTTTGGTAGCACTGTGAAATACAGCTGTGTGGATGGGTTTTTGCTGAAGGGCGAGTCCACCATCAGGTGCCAGGCTGATGGCTCATGGAGCCTGCCTTTGCCAGAATGTATTCCTGTGGAGTGTCCTCAACCAGAAGAAATTCAGAACGGCATAGTTGATGTGCAGGGCCTCACCTTCCTTAGCACAGCCCTCTACACATGTAAACCAGGCTTTGAATTGCTAGGGAACACCACTGTCCTCTGTGGAGAAGATGGACAGTGGCTTGGGGGAAGGCCAGTTTGCAAACCTATCCAATGCCCAAGGCCTAAGAAGATCCTCAATGGCAAGTACTCATTCACAGACTTCCATTATGGGCAGACAGTTAGGTATTTCTGTGACAGAGGTTTCCAGCTCCAAGGGGAGGAAACACTGAGATGCCTAGAAACAGGAGAGTGGAGTACAGAGGTCCCCTCTTGCAAAGCCATAAACTGCCAGCCCCCTCAACCCATTGAGAATGGCTTTGTGGAAGGCGCAGATTACAGCTACGGGGCCATGGTCATTTACAGCTGTGTGCCAGGCTTCCAGCTGTCAGGCCTTGCCATGCAGACCTGTGAAGAACTGGGGTGGTCTAGCGCCACACCAACCTGCCTTCCAACAGACTGTGGCCTGCCTCCTCACATTGACTTTGGAGAGTACGTGCAGCTGAGACACGGGGAAAGACGTTCTGACCAGGAGGGTGTTACAGACAGTCCCTCCCTTTCCCATATGTTGCTGGCTGGCAATGTGAAAGACTTCAAAAGTTCCTTGAAGGAGGACAGTGCAATACAGCTCACCACTTTCTTGTTTGGAACTATCATTTTATACACGTGTTACTCTGGCTATGAGCTGCTGGGAAACCCTGTTCTAGCTTGCCAAGAAGACGGGGCTTGGAACGGCACTGCCCCTGCCTGTGTTTCAATAGAGTGCACCTTGCCATCTCCCCCAGAGGATGGTTTTTTGCACGTCACTGAGAACACGCTGGGCAGCACCGTGCGGTACGCCTGCAGGCCAGGATTCACACTGGTTGGCCCTGACACACGGCTCTGCTTGCCAAGTCGGCAGTGGAGTGACACTGCTCCTTACTGCAAAGCAATAATGTGCAATTCACCTACCCAGCTTATGAACGGGAAGATAAGAGGGGAAAACTACACATATGGGAGTGTTGTCTCCTATGAGTGTGATCCTGGTTACCAGTTAAATGGCCCCACAGAGAGAAGATGCCAAGAGAGCCAGAAATGGGATGGCAGTGAGCCAATTTGCATTCCTGTTTCCTGCAGCCCACCACCAGTTTTGGAGAACGGCCAGGTGACTGGAGAGGACTACACGTTCCAGAGACATACAGAGTATAGCTGCAACGAAGGGTTCCTGTTAGATGGGGACAGGAGTAGGGTCTGCCTCGCAAATGGAAGCTGGAGTGGAGTCAGTCCAGTTTGCAAAGCTGTGACCTGCCCTGTGCCGCTGCCTCTTCCCAATGGGAGAACTGCTGGCTCAGATTTCAGCTTTAAGAAAGAAGTGCACTACCACTGCAATGATGGTTATAGCCTGCAAGGGGCGTCTACGCTTACCTGTCAGAGTGATGGTACCTGGGACTCAGAAGCTCCACACTGTGAACCAGTCATTTGTGGACCCCCTGAAGACATCTCCCATGGCTTTCTGAACGGCTCAGCCTTTACTTACGGAGAATTTGTCCACTATATATGCTTCCCTGGTTATGAGCTGCATGGCAATTCCTTACGGCAATGTCTATCCAATGGCTCCTGGAGTGGAAGCCTTCCATCTTGTCTACCCTGCCTGTGTCCTACACCACAGATTCAAAACGGGGTCGTTCTTGGTACAGATTTCAGCTGTGGGATAACTGTCCAGTTTCAGTGCCTGGAGGGCTTCAAACTGCTGGGGCCTTCTGAAGTCACCTGTGAGGCAGCTGGAAAATGGAGTTCCGGGTTTCCTCGCTGCGGACAGATTTCCTGCGGTGCTCCACCCACCATTCCCAACACATTTATCAATGGGAGCAGCTCTGAAGATGAGAACACCATCATCTATACCTGCTTGACAGGTTTTGTCATGAAGGGGAGTCCAGAACTGACTTGTGTGGAGACTGGAGTGTGGAAGAAGCCATACCCAAGCTGTGAGCTGTTAAGCTGTGGCCCACCACCGTCTATCCCAAATGCAGAGGTTCTTGGGAACACTTACACCTATGGAAGTAAGGTCCAGTACAGGTAAGGATGATGCTGCTATTCTGTTTTCATTAAAAGTCCCCAAAGTAATGAAGATGGAAGGTTTATTTACCCTCAGTTAGTGCAGATTTTATATACTCAGACTGACAAAGCACAGATTGCCATGCACTTTATGAAATACTATTTGGACCATTCATGAAAACTGCAGAAAGGCATTTCAGCCTGTTGGGCTGACGCCTCCACGGGCTTTAATTTCCCATTTCCATTTGCTTTCCTATTCTCCTCCTCTGAAGCACTGGTTTCAACATATAGGATTTGTTAGCAGGTGACAGCAACAGTCAGCAGGGTGTGCAGCTTCTCTCCTCTTGGCACTGCATTTGTACTTTCCGTCTGCTTCAGGTGCCTGTTGTAATACAGAAGGGCTGATATCTCTATTGTCCCGTTTTCTGTACTGCAGCACTGTGCCATCAGCAAGTTACTCCTTTGTCAGATATCAGAAACTGAGGGTTTTTGTTAATTTTGTGAGGTGTATACACTGCAGATCTCTTTCTCCAAGATGAAGAAAGCCTTGGCAAAAGGGGAGATGTTTTTTGATGGTAGAAACAAATAATGGTATGGGACGGAACTGGGACAGAGATGGCAGGCTGGTGAAGTGAACAGTGTCAGTCATTTCCATGCAACTTTAACACGGTGAAAGGAGCACTCTTGCTGCTGTTCTAAAAGCAAACCCACCTAGTGCCAGCCAGTTGAGTTGTTCTTGGTAGAACACCATTGACTCAGCCTTAAATGTCTAAGCAAATGGTCTGTGGTCAGGCTAAGGCTTGGTTTGTTCTTGGAAGAAAGTGAGATCATCTTTAGAATTGCTTGGTGCTCACACACACTCTTTTACCTCACCAAAGACTCTCCTAACAAAGAGAAGGGCAGTGTAGGAACTGTACTAAAATGTCCAGTGCCCTCCAAGCTCTAAAGCCACCAACTCACTTTGCACTGTGATGCTGCAGCAGCATGAAATAGCATGGAAATGAAGTCTGAAGTCTCCAGCTCTTGCAACAGAATGAATTCAGTCCAGACATACTTCCTACAGGCTTACCTTGAAATAATAGAGAAATCTTAAGATGTGCTTATTAACAACTAATGCTGAAAAATTACTGTCCTGACTTTTTAATTTATGGGTTAGCTCATTCCTAGCTGTGTCTCTGTGGTCAGGTCTTCATGCTGTGTTGCAGATGTCTGGAAGGCTACACAATGGCAACAGAAGTGGATGTATGCACTTGCCAGGAAGATGGACAATGGTCCCCTCAAAGTATTTCCTGTTGCCCCAGAAAGTGTCCTCTCCCAGGAAATATCACTAATGTAATCGCTCTTGGGAGCAACTTCACTGTGAACACAAGCATCACTTTGTCATGTGTAGAAGGCTACACTCTGGTGGGAGCAAGCACATCTACATGCAAGGTATATTTTTATTAACACTCTTTTATTCTGCTGGCTTTCTCAAATTCAGGAGTCCTTCTCATACCATCCTTACCTTTTGGCCCTTAACTGGGCACAACAAAAAAATTCAAAGCATATCCTGCAAAATATACTATGTTTAGTTGTTTCCCAGTAAGAATGATTATTTGTTTTCTATGTGTAGACTTTCAGAACTAGAACTTTTTTATTTCTTCTTCCATCAACAGCTGTGGCTGTCATTTAGAAAAGCATTCATTTTATCACATTCCAGGCACTAAATCATGTCTGAGATTTTAAAAAACTATGTCCAAGGTTTCTAATGTATTTTGAGGATTGAATGCAGAGCTTTTTCTCCAGAATAGCAGGCAACACACATTTTAATCCACTGTACACCTGTCCAGATTTGAATCCTCTGAGTGTTAAAGAACAAACCTCTTCATCAATTCCACTGGTAACCTCCTGTCACAGTAGCTGTGGACAACCTCATCTTAAGTTTGTAAATAGACTTTTAAAGTCGCTAGGTAGGCTTATATGAGAAAAGCTGAGCATGGGTGGGTTTGCAGAGTATTTCTTACGGAAATGTTTTCACCTTATTTTGCTGTTTCAAATATATGTGGAAGTAGGAGTAGGTGTCTTTGACAAGTGTTTCTTCAGGTATCAGACTTTCCTTAGTGAGTCAGAGAAGGCTTCTGAAGCACTTAGTCATGGTGTTAGACATTCAACCAGGAGAGAAATACAAAACGTGAGATCAGGCAGATGTCGTTTTCATTCTTCTGATGTGTTCCCTGAGTGACAAGGTGACCTTGCACCAGTGAACTTGCTTTTCCAAGCTTCTTTTTCCCATTTTACTTTTTGTTCCTTCTGTCTTATAAGTCTTAAACTAAGTATTCCTGCCAAAGATAAACTCCAGTCTATGCTGACATCTTAAAAGTGTTATTTAAATTACCAAGTTTTATAAAGGATTGAACAGATAATATTGTATCTGTACACCCACAGCAACTGCATGCTTCTACTATGATTTTTCTTTTTCAATTAGATATGAATTTTACCTATAAAGCGATGCTTTTACATTTCTAATTACATTTGTTTTTCAGGAAAATGGTGTTTGGGTGCCGCCGTTTTCTGATGACATCTGCAGTCCTGTGTCCTGTGGAATTCCAGAGTCTCCACAGCATGGATTTGTGGTTGGCACTAAATACAATTACAAAGATGTGTCTCTTTATAAATGTGATTCTGGCTATGAACTACAAGTAAGCAGGCTCAAATCTCCAACATTCTAAATTTTAGCTGTCATTCTCAGTTCCTGTGTGATTGCTGTGGTCTGTGTCATTCATATTGATGCCATAGAAGCTGGGTATCTGCTGGTTTTTTGTCTGTAGAGAGGTCATGGTATGTTTGGGGCAGTCTTTGAGTGGCATAAGGGTATAGTTGAAGCAAATATAAGAATGCTGTTCAGAGGTGTATGTCCAGCAGGTATCTTGCAGTGTTTGAGTTTTCTTAACTGAAGACCTCTGCAAGTACAGCATTACATATGCTTGTGAGCATAAGTCATAGAAGAGTTAATTTCCCATGTTCTGTTCCCTTGGCCTGGTTCTGTAGCCAGAGTTAGATTCCATTTCTTTCTTCCATTTCATAGTGTCCCCAGCATTATGTCTGCTGTGCCAAGAGTTGTGTCTTCCAGACTTCCTCATAAACTCCACTGCCCTCAGTTCTATGACATTGCTAGATGGTATTAAAGTGATAGATCAAAGATATTCCAGTCTGTTCAATGAAAGCTTTATTCCCTGATGGAGAAGGAATCAAAGTTCTTTCCTGTCCATTGTTTTTATTACGGCTTTTATCCCCACCTGAGCTCTGAAACAGCGTTGCTTTCCCAGTATCAGGACTCGGGCTGGCAAGTTCAGAGCTGTCTCAGGGGTGTTTTCAAAAGCTGCAGTGAATTCAGAAATGACAGTATGTTACTGAGGCACAGCATGATCTCCACCATCCCCAGGTGATGACAGAGTGAGACACGAGGTGGTGAGGTGTCTCCAGGACAGAGGCTGGCTCTTAATGCTGGTTTTGTGAGGACCAAGCAGAGTGCAGGATTGTGCTTCCTTTGTACTGTCATAACACCAGTAATTAATTAAGAACTTCATGCTTGTAGAATCACCCAGTCAAAAGTTAATTCACTCAGTCAAGATAAAAATAAGATTTTGGAGAATGCTTAGGTGACAATGAATTCAATTTTCATTATGTTGTCAAATATGCAATATCACTGTGGGTGGAGGTGTTGGTATTTAGGCAAAAAGGTAGAGCTGTTCTTTCAAATAATTTTTGGAAGTAATAAGCTAGTGCTTTTATACAGTGATAAGTTCTTCCAAATATCTTCATAATCCGGTTTCGCCACCTAGTGTCGAACTGTGTCCCTGCTGTTGAAGAGAAGTCCTGCTTTTTTCCTTTGGGAAGAAAAGTCCATTGGGTGTGGTGACATACAACAACGTGTGAAACAGCTGCCCTTTATCGAAGGGTTTGCTTTGTCATGAAAGCACATTACAGCAAGGGACAAAATTAAATATTTTTCTCCATGTCTCAGAATAAAATAAGAATTATATCCTGGGCTATTGGACTGTCTATAAAACTTGTATGTAAGAAAGAAATAATGTAAATTATAGACAAATATAAAGAGTGAGTGTTTGTCATGTGGTTAAATCAGCTCATCATGTTATAAAACAGCTTGTAGCGTTGTTGAAGAAAATTGCTACTTGAATTTCCTGTGAGTGAAAGGAGAAAATCTGTCATCACAACACATTCCTAGGAACAAGAAAAGATGGTATTCCATCCAAGGACAAAAAAGATGATACTCTAGAGATAAGGACAAGAGAACTGACTAACTGGCCCCACAAACTTTTGGTTTATAAAGATTACCCACCATTTTGCAGAAAGGAGTTCTACCATAAACTCTACTAGTAGACTTGGGCTGTAGCACTTAATTTTCTCTTTACATGAGTTGCACATGGAGAAAAAGCCTCCTCGCCTTGCTGGATACTAAAGCTGATGGGAGAAAAGAGTTAACTAAAGTTGTTCTTTGAGCATTTTCTTTTGTTTCACAGGGTGATGCAGAACGGACTTGCCAAGAAGACAAGCTCTGGAGTGGCACAGTGCCAGTGTGCAGAAGTACGTTCTACCTGAGTCTATCACTTAATGTTGGTCAAGGGTGATATCACACAACAGAAATCACTAATGCTCATTTTGCTTTATAACTCATAATGTCTGCATTTACCCCTAAACATTTTTGGTAAGTACCACTGATAACAACCTGGAAGGGTGGCAGAATTGCTGGTATGTGCAGGTAGTAGTGTGAAGGAAATCTGTACACCTTTCTGCCTTGCTCCTGTGCAGAGAGCTTCCAGGTTTAAATAGTTCTGACGCTTGAAATCATGATTTCTGGAGTTACTGAGGACCTCTGAACATTAGTTGCCAGGAGTCACAGGTATTTAGCATCCTCAAATGTAATTCTATGGATATCATTCTCAAAGGTACCTCAGTTCTATGAGATGTCATTGATCGCAGTGCTGAAATAGGAGTTTCTACATAAATGCTTACGTGGACTTCAGCTGTTGGGTGAAAGAGGCAACAGTTTCCTGAGGCTTCCTGCCAGCACAGCCACAATAGATTTTTTTCTTTTAGCAAGAAGAGGAAGCACCAAGCATGATTCTGCTCTGCTACTTGAGGGCAAATTCCTGGCAATGAGCAGACAACTGTTGTGTTCTTTCCTGTTCCTCAGAGTAAAACTTGTGGAGCAGCTGTGAACAGGACAAGCCATATACATTTTGTTTGATTGGAAAGTATTGCTCACTTTACAGGAATATCATGTGGACCCCCAGACATGATAGAAAACGGATCTGTTCAGGGAGAGGAGTTCCTGTTTGGCAGTGAAGTCTTTTACAGCTGTGACCCTGGCTTTGAGCTACAGGGACCAAGCAGAAGGATTTGCCACGTTGACAAAAAGTGGAGCCCTTCTGCCCCTGCATGCGTGCGTAAGTAGCAAGCAGAGCAATGTGATGTCCAGGAAAGCTAGGGCAGAAGGAGAGTGTTTTGTCTGGCTTCCTCCCTCTCTTTCCCTCCAGCAGAGGGACTGTAAAAGGAGGAGTCAAGAGGAAAAGCCAGCAGAGAAGTTCTCATTGGCAGTACCTCTCTGATCTGAAGCAAGCTCCTTTTGGCACACTGAAATGGCACAAACATAGAGTCGTGTTCAGGTCAGTAGAGTAGGAATGTGGCCTGCTGTATCTGACTTGCCTTGAATTGTGGTGTGCAGAGCCTTGGACATCCCTGCCATGCCAAAGCAAGTATAGCCTGGCCACTCCGTATGTCTGGATATCACAACTGTGCTCCCAAATATCAAATCTTGGCTCTCTATCAAGAAGATAACTGATTGAGGGAGCTTGAAAAGAAGGACTTATTTCATACAGCTTATAAATAAAATGCCAATACTTATAGTCTTTATCAATAAATAGTTTTCCTTCTTCTCATGCAGATGTCGTAGTCCTATGCCTTGCATTCTTCTCTCTCACCTTTGGTGAATTTACTTGGTCTCCACAGTGTGGGACAGGAGTCAAGATTCTTCTTAATTACTGCCATTGCTCTTGAGCACATATTGAGATCATCTTCCACTGTCAGGGCACAAAGGAAACTGAAATAGCAGCCTCAGGCCTGCACAGAAGAAATATCCTCTGTTGGCTTGAAAATACCTCATATCTTAAAACACCACCAAATACATTTGGACACATTTTCAGGTGTCTGCAGTGTGAACACCAGAAGAAAGGGCAGGGAAGGAATTGTATAACCCTTCTCCATGTAACAGTTCACAGCTTCTTTCTTGCTGTCTTTCCATTAATTCAGGGTGAGAACCGAGCTATCAGATAGTGTGTGACTCATAGAAAGAACAGTCTTCTTTGTGTGCATTAAACCCAAACATTTTCTTCTCTCCTAGAAATTACATGTGGGCCACATCCCTCCATTGAAAAAGGAGAGGCCATTTCTACTGGAAGCACATACAGAAGTAATGTAACCTTTGTGTGCAGCTCTGGATACCATCTTGTTGGGCCCCAGAATATCACATGTCTTGCCAATGGGAGCTGGAGTAAACCCTTGCCATTGTGTGAAGGTAATTTTGGTTTCGTGTCCTGGAACATTCCAATCTGGGACAAGCATGCGTATCACATGATCCACAGACTGAGTTGCTTTTGAGAAATGATTCTGTAATGTAGGGTTTCTGGAAAATCTGTCAGTGGCAAGAAAGAACTATTTCCATCTTTCTGCCCCACTCGCCGCTGTATGAAGGCATAAATGCATCCTTGCTTCCCCATTTTACTGGGGCTTTTCTCCATCACTGGGAGGAGCTTCTATAGGTTGGCTACATTTCCTTCCCAGGGCTACTGAATTTATGTTCTTCATGATTTATAAGTCTGTGGCAACTTTAAACATATTGTGTTATTAATTCAGGAATTGTTGGAAGTCTGGGACTAATATCAAGCTGAATTAATAAGACCCCTTCCTTCGCAGAGACCAGATGCAAAATTCCAGTTTTCTTGCTGAATGGGAAAGCAATGTATGAAAACAACACAGTTGGCAGTACGGTAACATATGTCTGTGAGAGGGGATACAGCTTGGAAGGAGAACCAGCAGCAGAGTGCACAGGAGATGGAAGATGGAGCAATCCCTTGCCTCTCTGTAAACGTGTGTGTTTGCTTTGTAATGGAAAAGTTTTTGCAGAGAAACAACAGGAGCAGTTACTGATACAAGTTAAAGCATTAACTTCTCTGAGTGTATTTTTGTGACAGTAAAAGAACAAGCTGTCTTCTGCATAGTTCCCTTTAGCTGGAAAGATGACATAAAATGGAGTTATCGTAGTCAGCCACTTGATATATAGTAGAAGCAGGTGAGAGAATCATTTGGAGGAGAAGGCAAAAGGGAGACTTTATTGTTGCCCACAAGTGACATACTGACAGGGTGTAAAGGATAAAGTGCCAGACTCTTGTCAGAGTCCCACAGTGGTAGAAGGAAAGGCAATGGACACTAGTGGCAATAAAGAAAGCTCCAGTGAAGTTTTTGAAGAAACTTTTTACCATCAACAGAGTCAAATCAAACAGAGGAACAGAGACCCAGCCAGAGAGCACATGAAATCTCCATCCACAGTGTTGCTCGAATTTCAACTGGTCGGGTTCCAGACCAACTTCTGACCTAGCTGGCCCTGCTTGGAGAAGCAGGTTGGATTTAAGGGCTGTATAAATTCCTCTGGGGTTCTGTGAAATGTACACGTTATGTACCTGTGCACTGTGCACACACACCCACACCCACAGTGTGTGCACACACACCCACAATAGCCTTCCTTGTTGCTGTATGTGTCTGTAACTAATTTTAAGACCTAGTGTAGTCTTAGGATGGTTAATTGAGTAATTTAATTTTTGTATTACAAAGTATTTATTCATTTTAGTATCAAGAAAGTGACATAAATCTCTGCTCTTTATAGAGCAAATATTTTTCACATCTGTGATGAGATCAACAGACCATGCAAAAATAGCCCAGCAAACTTACAGCCAGAAATAAATAAAATTAGAGAAATGCTAAACTCTTATGGATGTCACCGTAAGTCTCTCATCACATATCTGAATTTTTGCTGCTCTTTACTGGTCCAGCCCCTCCGAACATGAAGTAGGATAGGTCTGGTTCTCTTTTATAGAAAGGTTATGGTAAACAGGAAGGGCAAGAGAGAATGGTTTCACAGTAATTAGTAGGATATTTCTCACTTAAATCCTTAGTATGTCTTCTCCTGACATCAGCACAGTATAGTAGCAAACCATGTGACAGCAGTGAATTAAACATTATTTTATTGTTATTTTATGACCCAAATCTCCTAGTATCAAATCAAATGACAAACTGGACTCATGTGCAGCATCCATTTTTATTGCTTTTCATATGTTTTGGGTTTGAAATTTGCAGAAACTGTTCTAAAGTGTTCTCTCTCCCTTCTGGCTCTTTTTCTTCCCTTCTTCTTTTCCCTCACACCCTTTCTTTGAACAGCAAACCCTTGTCCTGTGCCTTTCATAATCCCAGAGAATGCCCTTCTGTCAGAGGTGGATTTTCATGTTGGTCAGAATGTATCCATCAGGTGCAGGGAAGGCTACCAGCTGAAAGGGCAGTCTGTGATCACCTGTAATGCTGATGAGACCTGGACTCCAGCAACAGCAAAGTGTGAAAGTAAGTACATGACACACGGTTCCACAGGGATTGGTACTTTCCAGAGGTTCTAAGAAGCTCTAGAGAAGAGCTGTGTCTTCTTTCTTTCTAACTGAGTTATTTCTTTAAAAAGATTCAGAGTACGTCTATGTGGGTTGGTGCTTCGACAGTAGTCATCCTGCTGTTTACTAGGCCCTTCTGCAAAGGTATTCTCAATTTACCTTTTGCAAGCCCTGGAGCTGAGATTGGTTGTTGGATACCCTAAATAACCTAAGAATGATTCCCGTGAGATTATGGGTGATGAGACAGGGCTGCAGAAAGAGGTGCTGCCTTTTATTGTATTTTTTTATACTGACAGAAGGCGTAATGTCCTTTTGCAAGTATGTCTGAAAGCCTTTTGGCTTCTTCCAAGCAATATTGTTTAAATTCATGGCATCACAGAATGGCTTGGGTGGGAAAGGAACTTACAGATCACCTAGTTCCAACCCCTCTGCCATGAGCAGGAATGCCATTCACTAAACCAGGTTGCTTAGGGCCCCATCCAACCTGGCCTTGAACACTTCCAGGTATGGGGCATCCACAGCTTTCCTGAGCAACTTCTTCCAGCACCTCATCACTATCTGGGTAAAGAATTTCTTTCTAATACCTAAACTAAACCTGCATTATTTCAGTTTAAAATCATTACCTCTTGTTCCGTCTCTTATCTTCTCATATAAATACTCCCTTCTTTTAATAAGACCCCTTAAGATGATGGAAAGCTGCAATGAGGTCTCCCTGAAGCCTTCTCTTATCCTTGCTGAATAATCCCAGCTCTGTTAGCCTGTCATGGCAGGAGAGTTGCTCCATCCCTCTGATCATCTTTGTGGAGCCTTCTGTGGACCCACTCTAACAGATCAATGTCTTTCTGGTACTGAGGACCCCAGAGATGGATGCAGCACTCCAGATGGGGTCTCACAAGGGCAGAATAGAGTGAGATAATTCCCTCTCTCATCCTGCTGGTCACACTTTTTTTGATGCACCCCAGGATGCAATTGGCTTTTGGGGCTGCAAATGTACACTTTAGGCTCATGCCCAGCCCCTCACCAAAAAGAACCCCCAAGCCCTTCTCAGGGCTGTTTTCAGTGACTTCTCCCAGTCTGTTCTCATGTTTCAGATTGCCCTGATCGGAGTGCAGCACTTTGCACTTGGGTTTGTTGAACATCATGGGGTTCTCATGAGCCCAGTTGTTAAGTTTGACCAGATCCCTGGACTCCATTACTGATTTACCACCAGAGGTGTGTCTCTGGCACCTCTCCTGGACAGCATTGTGTCCAGGGTTAGAACCTGCATCATGTAGGCACTGCAGCTCACCAGCATCTGGATGGTTTCTTTTGTTTAGAGATATCTTGCGGTCCCCCAGCTCATGTAGAGAATGCTCTGATTCGTGGTAGCTTCTATCAGTATGGAGACATGATCACCTATTCATGCTACAGTGGGTACATGCTGGAGGGGCCCCTGCGGAGCATTTGCTTGGAAAATGGAACATGGACAACGCCACCCACCTGCAAAGGTAAGTCATTTTTATTAACAGAAGGATATCTTAACTTGCCATAAGCACAGAGGTGTCATC
Source organism: Pachycephala philippinensis (assembly GCA_013397055.1). Taxonomy (NCBI): domain Eukaryota; kingdom Metazoa; phylum Chordata; class Aves; order Passeriformes; genus Pachycephala; species Pachycephala philippinensis. Next base: position 21,691 of record VWZT01002317.1, read on the forward strand.
CTAGGTGCAATAAAAATGAAAGTGAAATTTTTGCTGGTTTCAGTGCAGTCGTAGTTTCATTCAGGGCGTTTAAAGCCCAGGTTCCTGTTTTATTTCCAAGTTAAAGAGAAGGCTTCTGTAATTTTTCTCTTTAGTCCTTGCTAGTCTTAAGAGTTTCTTTTGCTACAGTGTTGTATCCCACACCTAGGATCTTTTCTCCTGACATCTTTTGGGAGAAAGTGACAGAACCAGTCATCTTTCTGACAAGCTGAGCTGTTTCAGAGAAGCACTGCCAGTCAGTTTTTTCACAGTCAAAAATCGAACACTGCAGAAACCAAAACAGAACAAATGGGTGCTTAGTCCCTCATTATGTTTAAAGTGTGGCAGCTCCTGAAAATCAATTTGCAATAAAAGTTATATTGATACCGCTCACTAAATAATACCCACTAAGCACTCTAGAAAATTCATAGTTTTAACAATATACCAATGTCCAGCCTTTCTACGCTTGGCATACCAGCGGGTATTTGTAATTTTTTGGTCTGTTGAGCTAAAACATTCACTTGTTTAAAGCAAAGAATTAACTCTTCCATAGAGAAGATTCAAATAAATAAAAAGTTTTGAATAGGAAATGGGGGTAACAAACACAAAACAGAAGAGACTACAAGAGGAACAATAAAAAGCGTATATAAGCATATTCAAATACTAAGTTAAAGCCATGGATGAGACATAGCAAAAGAGTTCCAGGGTCACAGGGCTTTGGTGGAAGAGATCTTGCCCTCTGCTATTTCCATATCAGAAGCTTGGCTTGGCCTCTGCTGCTGGGTAGCTGTGGAGCAGTGAGTTAGCTGCAACCTGAAGTCTTATTTCAGATTGTGGAACAGCCACCATATGACAAATTGAGTTTTAGGTAGTCTGTTTAGAAAGCAAAAAACCTTACAGCTCAGCAGTGGCCAGTCACAAGCAGCCCCATTCCTGTTCATGCAGAAGAAGAAAAGTTCAAGGACACTCACCTGGGAACACTGGAGCCACTATCAGGATTGTCAGGTCTGCCTCTCCTCCTGCAAGTCTCAGCACCCCATGTCAAAATAGAAGCAACAGCTCTTCCTTCCTCAGAGACTTTCTGTTTAGGTCAGAAGCCCTTTGGAGATAGAGGATTCTATATTGTGCTAAGCCTGGCTAATCATGGACCCCTCATCAGCTTTTTTATATGAATTCTGACTGCAAAATATTATGAATGCTGACACCTAAACAAGTTGAGTTGCCCTACCCTATGAAAGCAGGCATTTAGTTAAATTCCTGTATCTGATAATGTCTTGCCTAAAAATCATGGATCAGTAGAGCATTTTGAGGAGAACCAGAACCAAAGAAGTGGCTTGCAATTCCTGAATATTTCAGGAATAGAGCAGCTTCTCCTGAAAAACAGGTTTGTCTTGGTTTTGTGACCATGGCTTGCCACTGCCATGAAGAATTACCCATCAAGCAGCCAAGCAGAGAAGATTTGAAGGAAAAGCATCTGAGTTACTTCAGTTGTCATTATGTATCCAAAAGTTCTGTTGGAAATTTACACTCCCAAAGCACAAGGCTGTTTCTGAAAAGTTTGTATTTCTAAACTATGATGTCTACAGAATTCAAAAGATCTCTGCATAATAGCTACTTTACCAAAGCTAGAATTCATTAGCAAAATTATTTTAATATTATCTGTTCTGATTGTAACACTTCGGATTGTTCAACTGTCCCTTTAATATCACCAGCTTTACTTTTTATTCTTATTTAATATTTATTAGTTACAACAAACTCCCCTCCTTTATGCCAAGGGATGTAACTGTCTGCTAGGAAACCTTCATGCCTCTGGTTACCAGCAACCAGGAAGGGCTCATCTGCAAAGCACTGTCAAACATGTTCTGTTTGCAGCACTGCAGAGTCTACTGGGACTGCTCAGAGGATTAAGTATTGGGGAAAATTATTTTTTAAAAATTAAATGAAGACGTGGACAGATGATGAGGGTGGAAAACAAAGCAGGATAACCTGTGTATTAAGGGAGAGTAATAACAATTTCCCTCCTCTTTTCACCTAAAAGGGGAACTAAAAAGAGCTAAAGATGTTTCTGAGAGGACTCTCCTGAATTTTCATGACACATGTCAAAGTGATCTTTCAAAACTGCTTTATAATTCATGTGAGTGATTTTCCTAACAAAAGTCCTACAGGACCCAAGCCTTTGTGGTCTACATCAGAAACAACATGAAAGCACTCTTTGTAATGACTCATGCTGCATTTCTTGTTTATGGCTGTGTGAGTTGATTATTAACGTGTCCTAAGCCTGCTTGAAACATTCTGTCCTGGTTGAACAGGTTAGTTAATGTAAATATTATAATTAAAAAGCAGACTTCTTTAGCTTCTTTGGAAGAGCTCTCACCACAGCTGCACTTGCTTGAATCACCACTGGTTAGAGGTTGCCGGCCAGATTCTGATCTGAGTTTCAGGGGTGAGAAGTATTAGCATGGATCTGCTGATTGTAAATATCTGCAGGGCTCGTCAGGCTGCACAGATGCACAGAGCTTACCTGACTCCAGTTTCTTCTTTCTGAAGTGCTCTAAAATCTGTCTTGTCTGTTTGCCCTCTTCCCACGTCTTGCTGACTGTGAGTGGTCAGTGTGGAGCTGTCAACCAGAAAGTTCCTACCCCATCAGCAAACAAGAACATTATGAGAGGGAAGCTGGGGCCTGAGGAAACTGTTCACTTGCAACCACAGGGAAGCTTTTTGCAAAGCTGAGNCCCCTCTGACCCATGTTTGTCTTGCAGCAGTGTAACACTTTTGTGTCCTGTGAACATAAATTTACAAGGGGATATCAAAACATTAATACCATGGATGTGAGATTTACTACCACTAACTAAAGTCACAACTGATGGTTCCTTTTTTCTCTCCCCAGCACATCAGGACTGCATTTGCCCCGCTTGCTTTTACAATAGCAAAAAAAACAAAAACAAAAACAAAAACAAAAACAAAAACAAAAACAAAAAACAAAAAAAAAAAAAAAAACAAAAAAAAAAAAAAAAAAAAAAAAAAAAAAAAAAAAAAAAAAAAAAAAAAAAAAAAAAAANAAAAAACAGATAATGAGATCACAGCTTAACTTCCAGTCTCAAGCATTTTTCTAGTCTTGTCTGTTGATAAGAATAATCCCCACAGCTACAGACAAATCGTCTCTGCATGCCTAAACTGGTGTATAACAAGTGCACACCTAGGGATGATACTGTCTTGTTCAGTTTCACAACCAGGACCTGGGCAGAAATCCAGGAAAAGCCTATCTCTGCCTGACATCTGATTGCTGAATGGCATGGAGTTGCCATCCAAAGCGATTTTTGTAATTCATGAAATGTCTGCATCTTCTACATCCACAGAGAGAGAAAATACATTTCAGAGAACTTATTTCATGGACTTTGAATTTAATGTGGGATATCATTTATACATGACTCTTTTATCTCACATCCCATTATACATTTGTGGAATATTGTTTAAATGGTGTAAATCACACAAAGCTTTAAATGGTTTTTTCATTGCACAGAAGAAATCAGTTTGGCGCACCCTTCTGCTTTAGTCAACACCCAGAGACAAGCTGTCTGTGTAGTATTAGATATTTTTACAACAAAAATTTTCAAAATCACTGTTAAAATATTGCAAATTATCTTAACCTTTCAGAGGTCTCTTCCCATTCTCATTACCAGCTGACACTTGATGGGAAGGTTCTTGAGATTGAAAAATAAAATGGCAGAGCTTTGGCCTCATTTCAACAGACTCCAAGCTGTAGCTTGCATCTTGGCATGGCTTAGCTCCAAGAGTGACTCAAGTTTGCCTCTCTGAGGGAAAGATTTGCATTCTTTCCAATGTGGGTTTCAGGTCTGAACAGTGTTTCAGTGTGCCAATCCACTGTTTGTATTTAATGCTAATACTGAACAACATCTGAAACACTCAAAGCTTAAATGCATATTTTGGTCACCTAATAACTAATTAAAGATAGGATGCAATTAGCAGTTCAAATTGAGTTTCCTGAGATTACTGTCAGTCTGATTACTTATTTGTTCTGTAGTATTGTCTAGAAGGCACAGCTTTTCATTTTCCCTGTATAGTATATACACCAACATGATGAAGATCGTACTTCCTCGAATGATCTTTAAGTATAACATGTTTGTGCATAGCTTTCACCTGATTTTCTAAAGTAGTCCTGGTTTCCCTGGATGTATGAGACAAGATACAGTGCAGTATTATGGAAATGACAATGAAGTCCGAAGTCTGTCCAGTCCAGGTAACATATTGGCCCAGTGTGTTGGAGTCCACTCCAAATTCCTCACTTTTATCATCAGGTGCTTATTGATACGAACTCAAGCCAAGGAGCACTGGTCAGCATGAATGCTAAGTGAGGTTTATAGACACACTTTGAGTTCCACAGATGAACACTTTCTGTGCCACTGCTGCACTCTTTTTGGTCACTTCTCCTTATGCTGGATGATAGTGCAGTAAAAATTGCTTGTACTCCTACACAGTGTTAATCTTACTTTAGACACACTGTTTATTATGCCAGATGGCATTATCGTGGTGTTTCATAGAAACAGTTAGAAGAAGTTAGAAGAAAGCTTGTTTCTATTCCAGAGCGAATTCAGAAGGCCTGGGGGAGAGGGTGAGGAGGGTAATAGGTTTTTATGGTATATTGTATGGGTATTTTCATTTTGGTTTACAAAAGTTAGTGGGAAAAGCAGATAACACATAGTGTCAGCCTTGGAACATTTTCCAAATGATTTATTCCACTATAAATAGGTCAACATTTTCATTCTTTCCATGGACAATTTTTTGATTGTCTTAATGGTTCCCACACTCTTGCTTACAGTACCTAATCAAACACAGAGCCAGAAGATGATGTAGCCCTTGAAATCAAAATCAAGCAATGTTTCTGAACTTCACTGCATTTGTTTGTTCTGCTCTAAGCTTAACAACTGCAAAGACCTGGGCAAGATGCTGAGTTGCTAGGTTTCTAATTCACTGTCCTGAGTTAGTAATGGAATCGTGCTCTTCCCAGCTGTCTGCCGGTTCCCATGCCAGAACGGCGGCATCTGTGAGCGACCAAACGCCTGCTCGTGTCCGGATGGCTGGATGGGCCGTCTCTGCGAAGAGCGTACGTATATCATCCCCAACTGTTACCTCTAGTGTGTTGTAGGCAAGACAAGTGAATTTACTGCAGTGAACCGGGTGGGAAAACAAAAAGGCGTAAGAGCCAAAACCATAAAAATCATTAATATATTCTTCTTGACAAATGAAAGAGATCAGAGAGGCATATACTTATGGCTTGTTGCTAGAAAAATAACCATTCCCTGACATCTTCAAAGCAAAACAAGCACTATTTAAATTGATGTGGTTTTGTTTCTGGGTGGTCTTTCACTGTGGTTAAAGAACACCTTGTTTCAGTTCTCCAAAGTCTGTTTCAAATAGCAATACCTGATAGTTTTGGGTAACAAACAGGGATAAGAACAGAAGAGACATGACTGTTCTGCTGGTGACTGCATTAGTTTCTTGGCTTCCGTTTTTATCAGTCTGTGGTTATGAACCTCAACAATTCATGTTCAAATAATGCAATGTGTTACCTTTTCCATGCTATCCCCACTGACCTGTGTATTTGTACCTCACAAATTCTAGACTTTTCCTGTCGTGGATCTCAGAATGGTTAGAGAACTGGATCTGTTCTCACTGAAAAGAGCCAAGTCTGACTCTTGGCTCTATCAGAAATTCGTTGGGTGACATTGGGGATGCCAGTTTGAGCCATGTTTCTTTTTTTCTTCATGGTGGTTTTAGCACAAGGAATTTGGGAGATTTAACCCTTTCAGGCTGGCATAGCTGCTGCATGAGGAGCCTTATTGCTGTACACATGGTAAGGCATGAGTCTATGTGGATAGAAAAGGGAAGTACCCTTACTGTATTTAGCATGCAGTATGGTCCTGATGTACAGCTTTATCGTGTCCAAGAACATCTACAGCAGAGCTGGTGTCCCTGAATCTGAGTCACTGCCCCTGACTCTGAGTATACATGGAAACCTACAAAAATTGTGCACTTTCTCTTCTAGTTCTTGGAGAAGAATGTGGTTAATTTAAGATGTATCTTATGTTAAAATTGTCCTCTGAATCTATCTCTTCAGCTTTCAAGTCTTCTCTGTGACAGTGTCAGTTGCACATGGCACAAATTAGTGGTAGATACAGAATGGGAACAAGAGGTTCAGCAAGTTTTGTCTTTTTGCATTTATGGAAACTCCAGCCATGTGGTACATTCACACAGCCCCTCTTTTTCTGTCCCTATGCCTGTCAATATCACCACAGCCATACAAGCAACTCAGCCCTGTAAGTCTCACAGTTTCAGCAGAATAGGATTGCACCCTGTGTCTGACAAAATTGTATTTGGCATCCCACAACTGAGTTCATCAGTTTCATTAGTAATGGCACTTGAAGCATTCTCCAGAACCAGCCATTTCATTTATGATGCCAGCTGTTTCAATCTGTCATCCCAATTCAGACTGGAAACTGACCAGCCAGGTCACACTTCATGCAGGCACTATCTTTTTTTTTTTTTTTTTTGACTTTGGCATAGATAGTTAGAAGAGGGGAAAAGAATTCACACAATTGGTCAGTGCAACACCAATTCTGCACTGCTTGTCAAGCAAGGTTCCTTGGGCTTCCAGAACAGGCCCTTAACTTCAAAGACTAAGCCCAAGGAATTTTTGAGTGCTAACACTGAGCACTGATCTGTCAGGATCAGGCCACAGTAAGGCCACTGACAGAATTTAGTCACCTTGTAGTTCACAGTACATTTCACAAAAAATATGGGATTCATCTTCCTGAGAGTCCTGACCATTCTAAAAAAACATGCAGGGTACTGCAAGTTTAATAATATAGAAAAGTATTTCTCAGTGATAAGGGTTAGTCCTGTGAGGTCCATGGAATTTAATAATTATTTTGTTACCCAAGCTGATTGCACTTGCTCAGCGTGACATCTGCTGTGCAGCAGAAGAGGAAGAACACCTGCCTTAGTCTTCTGCAGCCCCCACCCCCCCTCCCAATATAATACTCTACTGGAAGTGCCACTTGAGGGTCCAAATTGGAGACCCAGCTCAACTCTTGCTCTTATTAGAGCATGTAGCCTCAAGTACTTTGTTCATTTAGCATAGTGGAGATAAGAGTTCTGTGAAGGTACTTAAATCATGAGCACATGGGAGTTTTGCAGATCTGCTCACAGGAGCAGTGTAGCTTGATTGTTGCTCTATCCAGAGGTCATCAGATGCTTGGTATATGCTTTTTTTCTCCCCCAAAGCTTCCAGCCCTAGCCTGTTTCACCCAAAATGCCTTGTATCCAGGCTGCCTTTCCCTGGGGGGCTTATGGTCTCACCTGTCTCAGCATATTTTCACTGCCCTAGACAAAGTGCTTTTCTATGGGCAGAGCATAAATTAACTTGTTTTGGATGCTATATCTGTGAGCCCAGAGAATTCACAAACAATCCAATTTTTTGTAATAAAAGCGTGAATTGGTTTTGCTAGCACCATCACAGAAGCGGCTCGTGTCTGTGGATATTGCACGTGAGATACAAGCAAGCAGCCCTGGCTCATTTCCCATGAACACAGAGCCTACAAGCATCGGAAGGACTCTAGCAATTGCTCCAGCCTGTCCATTTCTTTGCCACTACTCCTTGTCATATCTGGCTGCCATGCCAGCAGTGTTTGCTTCTCATGCCTTGTGGGTAGATCCTGTTCAACTCTGCTGATACTCCATGCAAACACTTAAAGGGGTAGTGGAGTTTCTATTTAAATGTCAGTTCATCTCTTGCACTCTCTATTCTTTGCCTTCATGGGAGATAATTCTTTTCTCTGGTTCTCTTCTCTTCCCCTTAGCAATATGCATTCTGCCATGTCTCAATGGAGGTCGCTGTGTGGCCCCTTACCAGTGTGACTGCCCCCTCGGATGGACTGGATCACGCTGCCATATGGGTAAAACTCCTCACCTGCATTTTGTCTCACTTTTTATGACTCTGCTAGCAACATCTAGCACAGTTCTCTAGGGACTCATAGAACTCCTAAGCTTCTCGCAGGAAAAGCTAGGCCTACAATTATGTTCCTGGAGGATTTGCTGTAAACTACTTTCAGACTAGTCCCTCCCTGATGAGTCTTTAGAATTCCCAGAAAAGCTTGCTCTGAAAAAGGACAGACAATATTCCCAAAGTACTCTCTGCAAAAAGCAGTGCAAAGGAGAAAGGGTTTCCAGGGAGAAGAATAAAACAATTCTTCTCAATTCCCAGTGCATGATTTTCATCTTCGTCTTCAGGAAATTCAGGTCATCATTAAATTCACAAACAAGCTGCAGGTATTGTAGAGGTTTTTCACCACATAGCTGTCTGGTTTGGTGGATTCCCACTAATGCCTGGGTACTGAATCAGGAAAGAGAGCAGAGCAAAGCAAGGATTTAAGGGTGGTTGAGTTTAATGGGTATATCATCCATGGGTACCTTACATTAGGTATCATCTAAGTTCTCTGAACAAATTCAATGTGCACTTCTTTTTACTAGATCTCTTACTTGCACCTAACCAAAGGTGAGGGGCATGGAGCACACAAAAATAGTGAGGGGTAGGAGGGCAGTGATTCTAGTGTCCAGGTCTGTGTCCTGACCAGTCAGTTTGTGTGAGATGAGGCTGACTGCAGTTATGGAAAATATTTGAACCTGAGGCTTAGAATATGGGGTTCCATATCAAGACTGAACAAATGCCAGTTTTTGAAATACTTTTCCCTGTGAAAAGACAGTAAAACTCAGCAACTGAGTGATTACTGAAATGTCTCTCAATCATTATTAAATCTTAAACACTTACAAATATTAGTTATTTTGAAAAATATATTTTACAGTTTCTTCACCGTGTTTTTATTGTCCAGGTGCACCCTAACTGATTTTTAACAGGGATTTAACATGAAAGCCCAGTTTTGCCTTCCTGCAAGACTTTGAAGTGGCTGATGGTGTGAGCTGGGAAAGAATCCATGCCTCTGTTAATGACTGTTCCTAGTATTTGTTTAACTGATAAGAATAGTGAGTCTGGGGGATAAGCTGTGTGATACCCTGAAAATCCAACCCTTCTGCAGAAAATTGAAATACCAGAGAGAACATTTTAACTCTGAACTATTGTCTTTTGAAGGGACTCTTGCCTAACACATAATGCATCATTTCCTCTCATATTTCACAAGCTTTGCAGCTATAATAGGTGCTTGAGGAGGATAGATGGCTTCTTCACTTTTGGGCCAGCAATTCAAATCTGTACAGGCTTGACTTGCTTTTCAGTAGCTAAAGGGAAAATTCTAGTGAACCACTGCATCTGCGTCATAAACACTGCTTATGAAGCTTTTTAATCACTTCTTGTGTCAGCTACTGATATTGACATCTTGCTGTGACAGAGAAATACTTCAGTGGCAGCTAAAGATGTTTCAGTCATATGCTTCATTCCAAAATCAGAAGTAATTTTCAACATTACCTGCTTGGTGCACTTAATTGTATGTGGATGGCCTATCACTATAGCCTCCTGCCATTGTTTGTTCTTGTTTGGCCCAGAGGAATTGGAGTAGATTTTTCGCATTCCTGTGACAACTCATTTACATTTCCTGTCATTCCATATTAATCAGTGTTTCCTGATGCATATTCCTTGCAAAAATATTACCCAGCCTTTCTCCTCACTAGTATCTTTAGGTCTGTCCTCTAAATATGGCATTATCTACTTTAAAGTATTCACGTCTTTCAATTTTCCTGCAATATACATCTCTGTGTTTGAAGGACCTCATTAAGCGTATATCTAAATTAGTTCTGTAACTTCTATGGTTCTTTACCTTTCAATCTCAAAACTGATAGGAAGACTTGAAACTTTGACTTTTGTTTGGTTACTTGATATCCTTGGGTTAGACTGTCACACAAAAGCATGTTCAACTAGGCTCAGCACATCCTGAAGGTAGACAAGGGGTTTTTCTCTAACACCCTGTTGCACCTAGTCTCACCTCTTAGGGCTATCCAGTGTCTTTCAGGACCTTACCATCACCCTCTGCTTCCTTTCCTTGTCTCCATATAGGTGCCATTGTGTGAAGTCTTACTCCTTGCTTACTATTGATCTGCACATGGCTTTCTGACCTTCAACTTCCTCTGCTGTCTGTTTCTATACGTTTTCACCATGTTTGGTGTCTGCTTGTCCTGGCTAGTGTTAAGCTGTCACATTCCTTTTTAAAAAAAAAAAAAACTAAATTTTATTCCTATTCTCCGGTTCATGTTATAACTCCTCCAATTCCTCCTCCTGCTTCCACTTGGGTTCCTTTGTTGTCTTAATTGGAATTTAAAATAACCGAATTTTTAAGGCAATGTAAAATTACACACTGGCTGCTTCATGCAGCTCATACGATGCATCAGACAGCAAAAGTAGTAGAAAGAGTCAAATCACACTTAGCAGACGCATGCTTCTCAGGCTGCCCTTTCCATTCTTAACAGAATAAGGCAGGATGGATTTTCAGTGCCCTTCTCCTTAATCAGCTTGTTGTGGGTGTACTCATTAATGCAAATTTGTGTGTGTGTTTGTATGCAGCTGTTTGCCAGTTGCCTTGCTTAAATGGTGGGAAGTGCATACGACCAAATCGGTGCTACTGTCCCTCTTCCTGGACTGGACATGACTGCTCTAGGTAAGTGTTGCTGAGCACTGTCCCAGAGCTAGGCTGAATCATACCCTACGGAACTCTAAATCTGAACAATGAGCAAATAATTTTAACATTTCGAGCATCTCTAGGTTCTGTAAAACAGTAACCTTAAGATTCCTCAAGATTTATGGGCAATATGGAGAGAGCTTAGAGAGTACCCTGCAAAATGATTGCCAAACGTCTAAAAAACTCAGAAAATTGTTTATTTACATGTAAGCAGACAGGCAAACCTGCAGTGTTTAGACTGGTTTTTCATTACGTAGCTAGAAGCGGGGTTTTGACGTGGAATACAGAATATTCTTCAGGAAATTTGGTGGCCTACTATTTACTAGTGTTCTTTATGAACTGTATATACCTCAGCTGGGTCCATGTTCAAGACGAGGGTCATGCAACAGTTGTTATAAATAATAGGTCATCTTACACCCAGCGTTGAGTGATGTAATCATTTAAAGAGTACGACACAGTGCCCCTGAGGCAAGTCCCAGTTCAAATCTCCTGGCAGCTCTAGGGCTGTGAAACACATGATACCAAAAATGTTTATACCTCAACTCACACAGGCTCCTGCTGAACACATTGGTCATTATCCTGGAGAGCTAAATAAGAACCACATGGATATTAATATTTTTCTGCAGGAGACAGACAAAGCCTGTGACATTAGCCCTGCAGCTTGTCCCTTACAGAGCTGTTTAAGAAGTTTCCCAAACACAACTGGGTGGGCAAAGACAGAAGCAAGCTATGAGATCTGTTTCACGTTTTGTTAAGCTTTGGCCTCCATTACTTGTGGCTCTTTATGGGGTATGATACCTTGCTGAAAATTCTAAAATAATACAGGCAAATGCCATGATAGCAGAGATTCACTGCTGCAGGTTAACAAGGTGTGATTTATAAGGGGATGCTGAAAGATCCCAAACCTTTTACCAGCATGCAGAACAAGACTAGCTCCAAACTACTCTGTGATGAGCCATGACTTAAATTAAACGTCAGATATCTCTATTCTCCATGCCTACTCTCTTTCCCCCGTTGAGCTATGGCACTCTAATCCCTGGTATACTTTCAGACACCATCCTCTTGTGCCTCACTGTTGATCGTTTGGTATGTTCAGCGCACCACTGATTTTATTTTGTTTGGGTTTTTTGATGCAGGAAACGGAAGGCTGGATTCTATCCCTTTTAGCATCAGAGAAGCAATTCTACATTCAGATATCTTTCTTCAGCCTAGGCACCAGGGCTTGGAATCTAATGCATTGTAAATCAAATCTATTGTTTCCCTTCCCCCACCCCTCGCCAGCTCCCTTGTTTCATATTTTATTTTGTGATACATTTTTACAATACCTTTCAATTTTTAACGAAATCCTCTGTATTTTTCATTTACAAAAGTATTATCAAATATATGCTGCTACACAGATGTCATACACACATACACAAACAAATGTAAAGATTCCTACAGTCCACTGAGGAAGTGGTTGTTTAAAGTGAAGTCTCTCCCATTTCTTACATTAAGTAAACTAATTAAACTGTACTATACTGCCAACTATGATTAAACAGAATATGGCAATTCTGCTTACCAGCTGCCAAAGGATACTACTGTCCAGCAACTCAACAGTAAAGAGTGTTACACAAGGCTGACTGAGCCGCTAAATTCTGCATTGGACCTGTTTCTGAATTTCAGCTGATAAAAATTATAACTGCATGTGATAAAGTCTGTGTTGTAACCACAGCTTCTGGTGAGCATAAGAAGGAGATTCTGTAGTGTAGTTTATGTGACATTAACTTCATTGGAAAGTGACTTAATGGGAGGCATCGGCATGAATTTTACCTGAGATTTCTTGGTAAAATAGTCAAAAATGTAAAAGAGATGAGGGAACATCATCTCATTCAGAGAAGAATGGACTAAGTCTAGCCAACAAGACCCTTAGAAGATTTCTGACCTACAGGCAGTCCAGGTGTAGCTCTAAACTGGATAATCCAGGATCCAGCAGAAAGAAGCAGGCAGATCTCTGAAACCTGCACTTTCCGTTTGCCATGGGGCTCACCACCTGCCTGTAACCACCATCCTTTCCCTATGTAAATGAAGTACATATCTAGCAGCTATCTGCTAGGTGAACGTTTTTGATACCTGGGGCTTGGGTCCCAATATCTGACTGATTACCCCTGAGAGGGAAGGAGAGAGAAGAGACAGAAGGCACCAGTTACGTTTACAGGTGAAAGTTTGCTATCTGCTTGCCAAAAGGTTGCATTTTTGTTATGCAGAACCCTCAAAAAACTGGAAAAGGCCTGTCTTGAGAACACACACAGGCAGAAATGCTCAGCTGACTGAGAAATACTGAGAGCACACATGCTATCAGATTTCTCATTCTCAGACTGGTGATCCCATTGCATCTGAGGAAAGCACACACCTGAGTGCCACCATTACGTCATGCTCTGATGAACTGAAATGCTAAGATTTATGATTAAGAAGGGTGATGGAATTACAATGCAGAAATCACATGCATTTTTCAAAGTCATGTGTTTGGTAATTGTCATCAGTTAACAAAAAGTCTGATCTATGAAAGAAGATCTTAGAGTCAGAACCTGAGAGTCATTGATTAGAAGCTCCATTTTTCCCAATAATAACAGAAAAGTGTAATTTGCAGTCATCATTGGGAAAGAAAAAGGAGAAATAAATTTTACCTTCTGTAGCTTCCTATCCCTGCTTAGTTACCCTCCAGATTAAGAGTGTGCACAACTGCCCCACCCCACCCCACTTCATGGATGTACCTTCCTTTTGTGCATGAACCCTGATACAGGAAAGTGATGCAACACCAAAATGAGCTCACAGTTACAGTAGCAGGGCTCTAGTAAATACTGACACCTAACTGATGGCTGTTAGCCCAAGACCAGAAATGGGGAAGAAAGAAACAAGAAAAGTTGACAACCATTAGGAGCTTTCAGCCAATTTAAAAAAAAAAAAA
>VWZT01002317.1:39900-51419 GCA_013397055.1 Pachycephala philippinensis
AGTCAGGTATTGCTAGGCCAGATGTCGGGTTCGATTTTATTAAATAGCTAGGTTAACAATGTAGGGTAAGGGATAAACAGCTCATTAATTAAACTTGTTTATTGCAGGGAAGTGCTATAAGCACCTGTGAGAATAAATTATGTGAAGGAACGATAATCATATTAAAGGAAAATTATGTGAAATTAAAGTTAGAAATGACAAGTCAGTGCTTCCTGAGGGGAAAAGAAAANGGGAAAAAAAAAAAAAAAAAAAAAAAAAGAATGTGCCCCTGGAGAGGGAGGGAAGTGTGAAGGCAGGCTGGTGAGCTGGCTATTCCCACCTCCACTTGCTTTGGGTTTCATGTTTGGAAAAAAGCAATAATGGCAGAGTCTAGGCAGATGAGAGGAGAGCAAAACCAAGACCAGCCCACAGCACTGGGGAGATGCAGCAACAAAGCTCGTGTCAATTTTGTTTTGTCCTAGTTTTGGTGCCACAAAGGTATGATTTCTCTCTGGCCAGCACCAGTGAGATAATGTTGCTGCCATTCCTGTGTGTGCTGGCATATGAAGCTGGCAACTGGTGTCCACATGGGAGGAGGAGGAATGTCACCAAGTCTGGAGTCACAATGCTCTGAAATGGCAGATAAATAAGGGAAATAAACACAGCCAGCCAGGGGTGGGGGGCAAGCAGACCCTGTTAATGCCACCAAGGATCACACTGCACAGCACCTGCTCAGAGTGTGATTTTGCAACCTAAATGTTACAGAAGCATGGGCTTCTTCTGATTTCATCCCTGGTGCAAATACATAAACCAGATATGAGTGGCTGCCATGTATAAATACCACATTTGAGGACACTTCAGAGAGGAGTCACTGATGGTGGCTATGGGGTTATATAAAACAAAAGGTTGAATATAAGTGGAGCAGATATCCCACTGCACCAAAAAGCATCTGAGTTTTCTGGGTTACCTGTGGGCTGTGCTCCCTGTAAGGAAACACTGGACTCAATGAGTTGAGTTAGTGAAAAACAAGGCATGATACAGCATCATAAGCACACTGTACAGTCAGAGAGCTCAATCCAGAAGGTTTCTTATATTTCTGCTTTCAAGAAGCTGCTGGGGGTTTTTTGAGACTTTCAGGTTATTCATGAAAAGATGCAGAAGTAGTATAGAATGCAGTATGGCTGGGGATGAATGACTTGGTACACGGACACCAGCACTCCAAAAACCATCAAGCACTTAAGGACCAAGAATTAGAAGAAGGAGCCCTGTCTACCCACTTACGTTTCCCAGAAGATCTGTAATTGGGCCTTAGGGCAATAGAGGTAAAAGCTGTGCAGCAAAAGTGAACCACAGAATCATAGAATTGTTAAGGTTGGAAAATAGCTTTAAGAACATTGAGTCCAACTGTTAACTTCATACTACCAAGACCACCACTAAACCAAGTACCACATTTACAGGTCTTTTAAATACCTCCAAGGATGGTGACTTCTGGGCAGCCATTTTCGATGCTTGGCAACCCTTTCAGTGAAAAAAAATTTACTAATATCCAATCTAAACCTCCCTGGTGCAACTTGAGGCTGTTTCCACTTGTCCTGTCACTTTTTATGTGGGACCAGAGAACGACCCTCACCAGGTAGTTTCTTTTTCTCCAGACTAAACATCCCAGCTCCCTCAGTTGCTCCTCATGAGACTTGTGCTCCAGAACCTTCCCCAGCTCTATTGCCTTTCTCTCAATGTCTTTCTTATAGTGAGGTGCACAAATCTGGGAACAGCGTTCAAGGTGGGGCCTCACCAGTGCCAAGTACAAGGGGGACAGTCACAGCCCCACAGTCCTGGTCCAAAACTATTGCTGACAAAGGCCAGGATTCCATTGTCCTTCTTGGCCACCTGAGCTCCCTACTGGCTCATGTTCAGCCAGATGTTGACCAGCACCCTGCAGCCCTTTTCTGCTGGGCAGCTTTCCAGCCACTCCTCCTGTCATCGTGTGAGGTTGTTGTGACCCAACTGCAGCATCTGGCACGTGGCCTTGTTGAACCTCATACAATTGGCCTCAGCCCACCATTCCAGATTGTCCAGATCCCTCTGCAGAGCCTTCCAGCAGATCAACACTCCCACTAAGCTTGGTGTCATTTGCAAACTGACTGCAGGTGCAGTCAGTCCTTTCATCCAGATCATCGATAAAGATTTTAAACAGAACTGACCCCAACACTGAACTCTGGGGTACACCATTAGGGACCATTTCCCTTTGAATTAATAGGGGCTTCATGCTACTCCATATCCCTGCCTTTCAGCTCAACTACCCTGAGGACAACCAATCTTAGTATTAAAGACTGGGGCAAAGAATACCTGAAGTAGGCTTGCACAAGAACTTGCCTTCAGTGGTGCCAGATCAAGTTCCTTGTCAGACCCAAAAATGCTCAGGATCCTGTCACCCATGTCATTTGACATGTAGCTGGGTGCACTGTCTCTCTCAGTCCTGTCCTCATCATCAGTGGGTGCCTTTGGGCCCAAAAGAAGCTGCAGATGTCCCCAGTAATCAGCATTCATAGTTTGGCAAAGGCCCTTCTGTGTAGTTTAATGAAATTCAAATCAAATCAAGGATCAGGATCTGTATGAGGCATCAGTGGGCTAGAGCAGGAAATAACAGCCAGGGTGACTACCTGTCAAAGGACAACAAGATGACAACTAGATCTTCCACACAGTCCAACACACCAAAAAATTATATTGGGAAATAAAGTGACTTGTGCATCACTTAATCCAGAAAATCTCTGCTATCAGAAAATCTTCACGGCCAACATTCCTCATCAGATAAGTTACTTCTATACCTCCCTCATGCACACACACATGCACAGAGGAGCCACTGTGTGCCACTTGTGGGCAAGTAGTGCTGATTCTTGTGCCAGCTCCACATCTTCCCAGGCATGGACAGAGTGGGTTGCAAAGGACAAATCAGATCAGCTGCCCGTGGTTAAATTGGCTTCTCCTAATTTAAAAATGTCAAAAGCCTGTTGGTGGGAGATTTAGTTGAGCCCTGCCTATGCAGGTACGGTAAGGCAGGCAGGCATCTTCAGGACTACAAAGCAGTGAGCCAGATGCACAGCAGCCAGTGCCCTGCAGCCTGGCACAGTAAGACCCCTTGCAGGGGCAGCACTGCTCCACACAGCAGCCACGTGGAGAAGCAATGCCCAGCGTGTTGTCTCAGCTGCTTTGGAGGTACTGTATACAGGGTGTATATCTCCAAAGTGCTTGGGTGCAACCATCCCCGCAGAGCGGTGTTTTAAGGCCAAAAGTGAGTGCCACACCTCCTGCAGGAAGCAGGGGTGCTTTCACCCAGCAGGCAGCAGAGCAAATGGGACTTTGAGCAGACAACCTCTGAGGGGTCTTGTGAGGAAAATCAGTCTCCAGGGCAACAAAGCTGTTGTCCCTCTGCAGACTGACAGGAAGCTGCACTGGCCTCTGTCTCTTGAACTATCATGCAGCTGTCATGTCAAAACCCAGGCCTGGCTTCCAAGAGCAATGGTTTGTCTTGTGTGGCATCCTGCTGTTCCGTCACAGGGCTACAGAACTCCTTGGTCCCCTGCACTCAAAGGCAGAGCTGGCTGCCAGGGCAGTAGCCAGGCTTTTACATAAGGGTGCCAGAAGCTCAGGTTCCTCTGCCACCCGTGCTTAGATATGGTGGATTGATGGGATGGATGCTGCTGCAGCTCTCCATTCCTGCCTGCACCAATGTGTTGCTGCAGCTGGGTTGGTTTGCCACTTCATCTGACAAGATGAAGTGTGGATGTCACTTGGTGTGATACCAGGCTACTGTCCTGAGTGTCACAGGGCAGATCCTCTGCAGATGGGCATGAGCTTGGCCAGTTTTCAGACCACAGCCACATGAAATTAATTTCCATAGCAAGTCTGGCAGGTATTGATGCCATCTACAAAGATGGGGAAACTAAAGCACAGGCATCACGTAATCTGCCCAGCCATGTACTCGAGATGGAGAGATACAGTCTGGGCAGGAGCTGGGACTTTCCAGTTCCTCTCCCAGGCTGTACTGCTGCCAGCCCATGTCGCCAAAGCAGAGCTTGTAGTCAATGGCTGCTGGGGCTCTCAGAGATGTGGTGGGGTGTCTGAGGATGCAGGAGGAAAAGTGCCACATGTCACCACTACCAGGGTACCCTCTGCCTCAAAGGCAGACATAGGAGTATTCAAGAAACCCTGGGGGAACCACATGTCCAATCACATAGCAGATCATCAGGACCATAAAGCCTGCAAATAACGGGAAGCAGTGAGGAATAAAAAAGATCTGAATGGGCAAAAAAGCTGAGTCTTAGGATGCAATGGGTTTGGGCCTTCAGGCTTACTATTCCCATTTTGCAAGAGTATGCAGAGTCTTGCCTGCTGTAGCTCTGCAGGGCTCTGGGCTGCTTAGTCCTCACAAAGTTTCTCTAGAAAATGGTAGGATTTCAGTTTCCCTCTGGCTCTAGCCACTGCATCAGCAGCACTGCCCACCAGATCAGTTTGCAAGATTGACGCATCCAGATGTGAAGTACTGCAACTGCATATCCTCTGCTGAAGATGCCTGTTAGAATAGAGGAACAAAAAAAGAAAGAAACTCAAAGATAGCCAGATGTGTCCTAAGTTTGTTTCACTCTTGTCTGGAAAGGTCCAGGTCAGACCTGGTGCATTCCTGCTTGCTGGGAGGAGGCACTAGGCAGCAGTCACCCTCATCCCCAACTGCCCGCCCAGGACAAAAGTAGTGGAAGGCCTGAGAACAGGCTTTTAGCCCTGCTGATACTTTCCACAGCCACACAACCCCAAATCTGTCTACCTGGGGTCCCAGTTGCCTGTATTTTGCCTGCAGACACAGCTCCCAACTCAGACCAGCCTGACAACCCACAAGAGATGGCCTCCACACTGGGATTTTTGTTGGGGGATTGGATCCTTCATCCCCGCTGAGCAATGCACAGCTCCCATACCAGTGCAGAAAAGAGGTCTACATTGCACTACAGTGAGAAGCTCCTCCACCTTCTCCCTGAAAATGGTGCTTGCACCCAGGTGCCTGAAGAGCTTTGCTACCATGGGTAAAACAGTCCTTGAGGGTCCTTTTCTGAGGGAATTTTGCTCTGCTCTTGGTGAAAACTGACATTTAGCTGCTGTCTTTTTCCTAGAACAGGCTGTTTTCATTGGTCTTCCTCCAAAGCATCTTTAGGAGGAAGTACTGCTTTCACCATATGAGCAAAGCAAGTACATACTGCTCCAGTTTGGACCAAAAAAAGGTCAGATGAAGATGACTGTTTCCCTGCCAATTTTGTGATGTTTCAGCCAGGATTCTGTGCAGTTTGGTTGATATGTCCAAATAAATTCTCCTATGAGCTGGCCACATTCCTGAACTCTAGCTTAAATCTCACAATAGGACAGTGACTCTCCTGGAAGTCCAAAACTGCTGCCTGTGCCCTGCCAGTCTCTGCAGAAATCCCTTTGCCCTGCCATCTTCCCACATCGGTCTGTCTGTGCCAGAGCTGAACTGGCAGCCATACAGGGGTTGTCCAAGACACAGTTTGGCTTTCTCTGTGCTGTGTGTAAATGCACCTGTATCTTTCTCCTCATCTCTGTAACATCTCATACAGCTTTTTGTCTTTTTCCCCCCACCTTTATCCTATTTGTGTCTTTCTTTCCCTTGGAGATGCAGCAACCATGTCCAGCCTTTTGCCTTTATACATGTGGTATCAGCAGTTGTGCATCCCTGCTGAGTGCTTCAGCAACCTCTGTTCAGGGCAGTGATGCATCCCAGTGAGCTGAACCAGGGCTCCTGCCAGCCCTGCTGTGGGCTCATGGTGTGCTCCTGAACAAACCCCTCATCCCCCATCAGTTTCCTTGCAGACCTTGGACATGAACTGCCTTTTCTGCATAGCCACAGACAAACCCACATGCAAGTGTGGGTTGCACAGGGACTTGCACTGAGGAAAAAGCCTTTTCCAGCCCCAGGTATAGGCTAAAGCCTAACTCACAGTCCCAGTCTGAACCTCCATCCCTCCATCATCCCAGGGAGTTGCCTGCAGTTATGGTGTGTCTCCATGGCTGCCATGCCAGAGCACACAAGCCCTGGTTAGGCCATAGATCCTGTTCTCAAAGGTGTCTGTGGACATACTTTTCCACTTTCTACTGCTTTTGTTTTGCATTTTTATTTTTGCAGCATCCCGAAGGCTGCTACTTAAAAGCGTCAAGCCCCTGAGGAGTACAGTGGGAAGATACCCCTGATCCCATGTTCCCCTCCAGTGCACTGGTCTCTGTGGAAAGGAGGATGGCAGAAAACCCATGCCTTCCAAAATAATTTATATTTGCTACATCCTTTATCACATCTTCATGGTCCCCCAGGGTGTTTTGGTTCCTGTTTGTCCTAATTTTATTTGTACAGACATAAGGTAAAAGGAAGGAGGGGGAGAGATAAGGAGACTGGGAGAAGAGAATAATCTCTACTCTTCCTCTTGCAATGCTTACCTCCAAGTCCAGGCATCTCCAAGGCCACCTCTCCAGGGAAAGAAGGCCTCAGGGCCACCTAGCACCCAAGGACTCAACATCCAAAGGTGTTCTTGTGTTTACCCTTTTCATGGATGAGAACTCCCAACAGGCACCCTCATGTGGCACCCCCTGCCTCAGCCACCTCCCAGACGTCTCTGGTCAGCACGCATGAGCAGTACAAGATAACATCTTTCATGTCCTGTGCTGTTAATGTAGGGGGTTATATTTCTCCTTTTCTACTCTGCATGTCCAGCAGCAGCTTGCCAGAAGGGAAAGAAGTTTCCCAGATGTACTGCAAGGATGTAAACGAGTTGTTTGCACAAACAAGTGTTTGTGCTGTCATTTTTCAAAGTAATTCCTTTTATTAACCAAACCACTTTTCCAGTTTGCCAAGACCATTATCATTATTCCGGTGCTTCAGGGCAATGCATCCCAGTCCATCATCATCTGTAGATGTCAGAAGTACATGCCACAGTCCAGCATTCAGATCAACAATAAAAACACTAATTGGGACCAGACTGAGAAAAAAAAAAAAAATAAATCAAGAACTCCTAAAGTTTGCTTGAAGTATCTCATCAGTGTGGCCAGAAGTCTTTGGCACCACATGCAATCATCCAACAAAGTCTGCACCCACCTTCTAGTAATCTCATTTAAACCATGCTCCAGAAAGAAGGTATAAAAAGCCTCAGCAGTGCCAAGAGCTGTGCCAGGTGTCCTGCTCCTGCATGTCAGCATCACCTCTTACCTCATTACAGGGGAAATCATGTCGTTATAGTACAATCTGCTGTGCAGGTGTCATGATGCACTTTTTGAGTCTTCTGTTACATTTCCTGCCTTCATCAAATTTTCAGTGATAATTACAAATAGTTCTGGGATTGACTGAGCCAACTCTTGCATTGTTTGAAGATTAATTTTGTCAGGTCGTGACAACCTGTCAGTGTCTCACAGCTGCGGGTTCTTTTTCTCCTCCCCTTGGCTGAGATTTCATTGGTTGCTATTACAGTTTAACATCTAGCACAAAATGCAGCCTGCACCTCAAAATTAAGACCAATGCAAATACAGAATTAATCATTTTAGCCCTTCCAGTGCCAAAAGTTGCTGCCTGTTTTTCCACTGTGAGTCTCACAAGCAGCTACCACTGTACGAATTCACTGGGACTAGCAGTATATCTGCTTGCACTGCCACACTGAAACCTTGCACGGAGTAAAATTTGGAAAAAAAAAAAAAAAGGCAAAAAATAAACAGAAAGAGCTTCCACTCTTTTCTTAAAAATTTATTTTCTCTATTGAAAATATACTTTTAATGAGTAACAACAAACTGGTCTTTTCTTGGCATACCCATGCATGCCCTAAATAGCACAGAAAGTACAAATATAAGTTTTGAGTCTGCCTGAGGCATTCCACAATGAAACAGCCTCAAAGGAGGAGTGCCACCCACCTGTTCATATTCTTTGAACATACACTTCACTTGCAAACTCTGCTTGCATGAAGGTGCAGGTTGTAAATGCCAGGTATGTTTCAGCTGTCTCTACCTCCCCGTTTCCATTCATCCACTCATCTGGCTCCTGCTTGATTCAAAGAGCCCACTGCAAGCAAGCTAACTTTGCAGGAAGTTCAGCTGTGTGGCTTTGCTTATGAGCATGAGGGTGGTGGACCTCATGCCTTACACTGGCAACACAGCAGGGACAGGGTGCTGTGAAACACAGATCTTGGTCTTTACCAAAAAAGTGTGTTTGGGAAGAGGCATTAACTTACCAATGCTCACCCAATGCATGAATGTCCTTCTAGTATGTTTTCCCTTAGACAAGTTGCAAGCATGAGCTTCATTAATTAGCCTTCCTGCACTGGTGCTCGCAAAGTTGCCAACAAAAGCAGTGCAAGAGCATAACAACCACACTGCTGCCTTTCTGGCAGGGAAGGCACTATGAGCAACGTGCTTTTAATGGAGCAGGTCAGGATGTGAATGCCAGGCTCAATGGATGCTTTGGGATTTGCCAGATAGGCAAAAGCATTTCAAATGTATGGTACCACCAAAGCATTCAGGTGGGGTGGGCATACTTTTGGCAGGTCATCACCAGCATCATACTCAGCAAACTTCTCCTTAGCCAGTGGACAGAAATGTCTGTATGCCCCTTTCTCTTCTGGCCAGTTGTAGTGGGTTTGGGTGGCAAGACTTTGATAGCAAGACGTCTACTTCTGTGAGGACATGCCAGAAGTTTCCCCTATATCCAATGGAGCCAATGCCAGCCAGTTCCAAGGCAGACCTGCCATGGGCCAAGCCCAAGCCCATTAGAAAGGGTGGTAGTGCCTCTGGGATAACAAGTTATAGAAGGGGGAAAAGGTGCTGCACAGCAGCAGCTGAAGAGAGGAGTGAGAGTATGTGAGAGAGACAATTCCGCAAACACCAAGGTCAGTGTAGAAGAAGAGGAAGGAGATGCTCCAGAAGCCAGAGCAGAGATTCCTCTGCAGCCCATGGTGCAGACTGGTGAGGCAGGACTGCCCCTGCAGTCCATGAACATCCGCAGTGGAGCACATATCCATCTGCAGCCTGTGGAGGACCCCAGTGACAGAGCAGGTGGTTGCCCAAAGGATGCTGTGACCCTACGGGAAGCTCTGTTTTTCACTTTCCCTAACAAAGAACAGCACTAGAATGGAAAGGTTATGGGACCCTAAATGCCCATCACCTGCAAAAACCCTTCAGAGGATGCTTTTCCCCCAGACTCCCCACCACCACAGGCAGCAAGGTCCATCCTCAAAGCTCATTCTGCACATGAGGGCTGGGATGCATTTTGGGGAACCTGGCACCTGGCCATTTCAAAGGGCTTTGGTGCAGCTCGTCTCATTTTTGAAGTCTGTCAGTGCTTCTTAGAAACAGGAGTGATACGTCAAAGCAACAGAAAAGCCGTGGGCTCTAAAATAGCTCTGTGTTTTGCCTGATTAAACTCTTCCTGAAGCTGTTAACTGAGCTTCTGGACCTGTGGTTAGTAACAAAGCAGTGGAGGTGATTCATTTAAAAAATTAACTCTGTCCCTCATCTAAAAACTCTTTATCCTATGAAGCTGCATTTTTGGAGCCACTCATCCTTCAAAGGAAATGGTTTTAAAACACAAGGTAAATTCACCTCCTGCACTGCCTGGGGCCCTGCTCTAAGCCAAATGTTTGGGCTAATTGTGACCCTTGGGCACTGCTGAAGTCTACCTAAAAACACTTCCTCCATTTGGAGAGATGCTGCACAATCAAGGCCATCCACTCAACCAAGCAGCAGCTTTGTTTCTTTTAATACGTTCAGAGCATTGTCTCCAGAGTGTCCAGCCACTTGCCTCCTGTTGGAGTAGTGAGTGGCTTCTGGGAAGGCAGGACTCTCTCCCAAAATCCCCCAGGGTGCGCTCCATGTTTTTCTGAGATGCCAGCCAGCAGTCACTCCCTACCACCCAGCTCAACTGCAAGTCTTGTTTAAATCCATCAACAAGTTTTTAACCCAATAATTTAACCTACACAATGCAGGTAGATGTGGTCTTAGCTGGCCCCTTTCCTGAAAAGTGCTCCCTGGGACTTACAATTTTGTAAACAACTCTGCCAGAAAAATGGTTTGCTCAGAAGCATGCACAGCAGAAACATATGTCCAAAACCCTTTCAGCTGTAAAATAATAGAGATTCTCAGAACCTGGTTTTACTTACACAAGGCACTGCTTTGTTACCTTGTGACTGTACAAGCAGGATAAGGAGGTTTACAAGGAATTTGTCATTTAAGGGTAAAGACCTGTTGCTACACTGAGCAGACATATTCAGATAATTATATGAAAACATAGGGATGGTGTAACCATGGATGATGGCCCATCTCTTGCACCATTAGCACAAAGTGGGGCTTGTAAAAGAGAAGAGGAAGGGACTTGCCTTTCTTAAATTTTTTTTTGTAACAAAAAAAATACAAATGCAGGTGAAAATGGATCGCAGAAGGGAGATGAGATATGTTCGCCACCCTGGCTTTAACTTGGGTAGTTTCTACTGAGTAAAAAGGGATGATGATGAAAAGCATCCCAAACACTGAGTTTCACCTATTCTTTCAGTTGCATGCCCTATTTACCCAATGCCCAGTTTTGTACGCTGCACTGGTTTTGTGGCTCTATCATGAAAAAGGTCATTTTGATTGCCAATTTTTCATCATGGGTGGGACCTTTCCTTCTCATTCAAGTGGGCTGGCCCTGCCTCCCTAAACATAAAATGCCAAGGAGGATATTTAATTTCTACCAAAAGCAAAGGTGCTGGGTACCAGTCAGACCCCACCAACAGGCCCAGCACTACAGGGAACTCCAGCATCACTCCAGCACTCATCCCTGGTGGACCACTGTTCCACTGACAAAAGTGGACGGGATATCTGCAAGGACTAATCCTGGCACTGTTCTCCTTCCCTGATGCATAAGGCCATCAGGATTCAGCAGCTGGCCTGAAGGCAAGGAAAAGTGTTGTCCTTTATTGGCATCACCTCCCTTTGGCAGGTGCAAAAATGGCAAGCATGGTTTAACAAAAGAGAACGAAATCGACCTCTTGTGTCATCAGCTGCCAAGATGCCACTCCCAAGTAAGGGGATACTCACCCATCGAAACCTGCTGCACAAAAGCTCCTGCAGAAGAGAGAGCTCCTCTCCATGGGGCAGGGCAGCTATTTTTTTCCTAAAAAGAACCCATGGTCTGAGCTGCACCTTTGGGTTGCTTTATTTTGCCCCAACCCAGGCAGTGGGAGAACCAATGGGAGGAGAGTGGTGTGCAACCACTTCCAGCAGGACAAGGCTCAGGGCCTTCACTTTGGCAACCAAAGTCAGAGGGGCTCAGCTTCTCCATCAGCCAGATGGATTCCTTCTCAGTCATTGTTAATTTCTCTTGTTTTCTTGAGGGGGTTTTTTTGTTTGTTTTTTACATCTCTGCTACACAATTTTCAGGTCTCCACAGTGAAATGAATTCCAGCTAGGTGATTAACAGCAGGTTTTCCTCCTGCAGACCCAGGCAGACCATCCTGTATCATACCCCACATCTG
>VWZT01002317.1:59332-71527 GCA_013397055.1 Pachycephala philippinensis
ACACAGGTGCTTCCACTGTCACTGAAGGGCTTGGCCTTGGCCAGTGGCAGGTCCATCTTGAACCAGCTGACATTGGCTGTGTTGGACATGGGGGAAGCTTCCATCAGGTTGTCAGAGAAGTCACCCCCAGAACCCACCTGCTACCAGAACCTTGCCACACAAACCCAGTGCAGACGGAGATGCTGGTCACAGCCCACTGTGGTCCAGGAGAGTTCAAAGCACTTCACTCAAGACCACTGTTCATAGCGTTGTGACATGATTTGCTTTAGTCATCCTGGTCACAATCTGGGAATTTTAACTGGAATTTTCCTGGGGGAAAAAAAAAAAAGTCAGATAACAATAATATTGTTCCACTTGGGCTGGTATTTAGACAAAAATAAGGTTTCAAGGCTATTCATTAGAAAACTGGAGCTCATTCTACAACAGAGGTTCCTGGAAACAGACAGTTCTTTTGATAAGCTCAAGGGTAACTTAACTGCCCATTAATCAAGGCCAAGGCCTAACAAGAATTTCTTGATCGCAGAGTGGTCAAGGAGGGAGGAAGTGGTGGATGTGCACTGCCACATACACCCAGTTTCATGCACAGTCTTGCGGTGTCCTGCTCCAAGGCTGGTTAGTGATTAATTTCAAGACCAAACAGACAAAGGCATCCGATTAGGCATTTTCTTAGCCACCTTTCAATGAGACTGCATCCCAACAAATACCATTCCACTATTGAAGGCCTGAGCTATGGTCTTAAGACATTACTAGTGTTTTGGGTTTAATCCATGCTAAAAAGGGGTTTAATCCGTGCTAAAAAAGAAAAAATAAATTAATAAGGACTGGGTTGTTTTTACAGGCTCCTGAATGGCTGTATATTGTAGGAAGGCTGCAGAAATTAGAACCTTGAGAAGGTGTTAGAGACATGCCCAGTGCTTCTCAAGAGAGATGTCCAAGGTAATGTACATCCGCTGATTTCCAGCCTAAATGGGAAACAAAAGCAATGTGAGCCAGCTATGATAAAAGAGGTACACACACAAAAAGAAGGCAGGGTGCATGCAGTTCAGAAGCCTTTCCTTCTGTTCTGACCGAAAATACCGAAAAGGCCAGTGACCAGTCAATGTAAATTAAGATAGAGGTCCTCTTGGAAACAGCATCTTTGCTTGGAGTCAAGAAAAATTGGTGTCAACTGCCACTGAGTGGGTGGATGTGGTCCAGAGACAGCCAGAGGCTGGAAATAACTCCCAGGTATTGCAGCTGTCAGTAACAGCCCAGCTCTGAGTGCCCTCATAGTCTTGTCCTCTCCATTTCACCTGCCTCAGCAAACTTCCTTTGACCTCCTTAAGCCACTCGACCACTGGCCTCACTCTTAAGAGAAGAAAGCCTAGGCTGGGCGCAGACCAAAACCCAATAGCCAAACTTTGGCTTTCTGTTCATTCCCCCTCCTGGCCGCCAGCTGCCAAATGCACTGTGTATGCAGCGACTTACTAGTTTCAGCACTTTGCTGAATTGCAGCCTAAAACCAGCGTCCCAAAACTTCACGGTGCAAGCTGGCTCCCAGAGAGGTACAAGGCTGTAGAGACCTCATTCCTATCTCCCTGTGACTTGATTTTCAGCAGATCAGGAGCAAAGCTTTCAAGTAACAGCACTTAGGAATGGGTCCAGGCTTCCCACTGGACCATTTTCTTTTTGCACACAACCCTCCCTCCAAAAATAAACCAGTTTGTTGCAATGACAGCATGCTTTCTGTAAGAGTCTGTTGACAAAATCTGGGCCTTTATTCCAATACTGAAAGGCGAAATGAGTCAAGGGAGCCCTTAATCTTGTTAAGAGCTCAGAGGACTCCAAAACATTAATTGGCCTGTCTAGACCAGCTCTGTGTCTGGACACTGTTATTGCAGGCTCTATTGCAACTATTGAAATTAGAGCTTGGGACCACACACACACAAAAAAGTTAATTTCTTTTCTTTACATTGCATACCCTATTTCCTGCTTGCAGCCTGTTCTCTTTAAGTTCTTAACAAAAAAAAGAACATACTTCTCCATTTTGATTGGTTTTTGTATTGCTAAGTTTCTGTGCTTTGTCACTGCTGGGAAAAAAACCTAGAGCTGTGATTGCTTTAGAAGGAAAATACATAAATATGACATAAAGAGTCAACTTAGACCTGAAAGTTCTTGTCTGGTACAGACGTTGCTGTGCAACACAACCTCGAGGGAAGGGCCCTGCTGAGCTCCACAGCAAGGTTCAAGTTTACATCTCAAATTCGGGTAAAATCTGAAGAAAATCTCCAAATTTTAAAAAACTTGTGATTGAGACAGGATTTCCCCTAGACCACAGTCAGGGGGGACTCTATCCCCATACACTGGTGCTTGCCTGGTGCAGTGCTGCAACACTGGCGGGAAAAGCTAGGGTTTATCAGAAAGCAGATGACCATGAAGAAGCCCACCTGCCCATGTGGACTGCCAAGGTGCCCCTCTGCAGAAACCCCCACTGCTCCAACACCACACACAGACTCCAAACATGGGGTAGTCAGGGAAGAAACTGATGTCTATCGTTGCAGCAGGGCACCTGCACCCAGGTACAGGTGTCCAGCCCATTTGCCTCCGGTGGCAGGCAGCAGTAGTGCACTCATGCAGAAGCATCTCTCATGAGGCTAGGGGCACCCAAAGGCTGTTAATGAGTATCACACTTCTCAGAAGTGTCTCATAAGTCATACTGGTGTTGCCATGAGAGGAAATTGCATGGCAATAAAGCAGAATTATTTGGTTCCTGTTAATTAACCAGAAAGGTGGTAAACATTAACTATCTTTGAGAATCATGTGATGCATACAGATGTTCAGGTTCCCCTCTCAGCTCAACACTGTTTCATTTTTTTTCATTTGGAGGTTTCCGGAGGTGGGCTGTCTCAAGGCTCCTGCAGGATATGACAGCACGCTGAGAGGGAGTTAAATGTCCAGCACAGGAAGGAAAAGCAGCAGCTATGCCTCCCTGCAACATTAATCACTGTCATATCCTTTGCCCCGCAGCAGTTTGGGAAGTTGGTATGACAGCACTGGCTGCAGCAGCGTTCCCCTTTCCAGCAGAGCAGAAAATGAAAGGAAGATCCACACATTCCCCTGCGTCTTCACTATGCACATGACCACAGCTTCACTGGGAGGTCCATGGTCTGCACGTGGCACAGCCAAGTAACTTGAAAACCTCTTCTGGTTAGAGGCTGAGGTTCAGCCTGGCTGTAGGGAGAGTGCAAAGGGACCCATTGCTCCTCTGTAGTACACAGGAAAGATAAGGCCAGGTCTTCTCCTCATGCCTTCTTGCTGACTGGGAGAAGGCTCCCTTGTACTCCTCTGCTCCAATAAACAAGACTGGTGCTGACAGATGCCTGAAACACATCACTGGCACTCGTGTGACCTGTAGCCAGTCATACACTTGGGTACCATCTGTCAGTGGTCACCCTGGTCATATGGACAGACCCACAGACCCCACAAACATGTCGGCCAAACAGCCGTGAAATCCTTATGAAACAGGCGACACCTGCCACCAGCATGGATGTGACAACATTTACAGCATCTCTTCTGCCCGGGTGTAGCAGCGGCTTGAGATGTCTGGTGGATAAGTCTAAGACTAGAAGAGAGGCTTCTCTGTCCTGGGGCTCTGTCTGTGTGGTTCCTCAAGCCTTCCTGTCATTGCATGAATCACAGCCACCTCCAAGCTTATGGAAGAGGCAAGAGCGCATGTCTCATGAGGTAGCCAGCTAGTTTTGTTTCTTCCTGTCTGCTCTAGGGCATCTCAGCCCTGTTTTTCAAATGCTTTATTACAGATTCCTTCAAAGATCCTAAATTTTTCCGGGATGTGGTGACCATCTTCCTACTCATCCCTGCATATTTGCACATCTAAAAATATAATTGCTTTGAAAAATGTCAGCTGGACAACTTCTGCAACATAAACATGAGCTCTTCAACATTATTTGTTCAGGCACAGAAATGTAATTGTATGTGCACTTTTGGAAACTGAAGCTTGGGCACATCTCTCTCCAGTGAACATCATGGTTCTGTTAAGCATCTAGGAAATCACAGGTTACATGTTTTTTAAACTTGACTCCATGCCCACACAAAACCATCCCCTGACCTGAGCCAGCAACAAGAGAGGAAGCGCTGTTGGTTTTGGGTAAGAAAATGAGACAGTGATGGTTTATGGAGGCACTACATTTGCAAGGCAAGTTTTTCATAGTGCTGGGGCGGGGGGCAGTCTACAGGTGTGGCTTCTGTAAGAAGCTGCTAGAAGCTTCCCCCATGTCCGATGGAGCCAATGCCAGGCAGCTCCAAAACAGAGACACTGCTGGTCAAGGCCAAGCCCATCAGCAGTGGAGGTAGCTCCCCCGGGGTAACAGAAGGGGAAGAAGTTGCTGTGTAGGACAGGAGAGCCAGGGAGAGGAGTGAGAATACATGAGAGACACAACTCTGAAGACACCAAAGTCAGTGAAGAAGAACAAGGAATAGACATTCCAGGGAGCTGCAGTGAAGACCATGGTGAGGCAGGCTGTTCCCCTCTAGCCCACAGAGGTACACAGCAAAGCAGAGATCCACCTGCAGCCCCTTGAGAAATCCAGGCCAGAGAAGAGGACGAGTGTGAGCAGTCCTCCCTCTTCAGAAGAAGGAGCAGCAGAGACAATGTGTGATGAACTGACTGGAGCCTTCTCCAACTCCCTGCATTTCTGGAGGATGAGGTAGAGAAATTGGCCAGGAAAAATGGAGAGATGGGGTGGAAGGTGATTTCTTAGCCTTTAGTTTTATTTCTCATTACCCTACTCTGATTTGATTGGTAATAAATCCAATTGATTTCTCCTTCAAGTTGAGTCTGATTTGCCCGTGATGGTAATCAGTGAGTGATCTCTTCCCGTATTTATCTCAACCCACAAGAATTCTCTCCTCTGTCCAGCTGAAAAGCAGAATGACAGAGCAGCTTTGAGGAGCACCTGGTGTCCAGCCAGGGCCAACCCACCACAATGGACCCCAGAGGAAACCATACACCTGCATTTTAAGAGACTCACCAACCCCCCAGCCTAGGGACAGCTATGGGTGCAAGGGCAAAAAACAGTGCTGAGGCAGTGCTCTAGTGCTCTGAGGTGAGCCTTGCAGGGATGTGAGGCTGTCCCAGGGATCAGATGACATGAAGGCCTTGAGACACCTTGGGATGCAGGCCCAAAGCTAGTTTCCCTTTCTCTTTCCATCATTTTCCCTTCATGCTGCTGACAGCTTCTTTATGGCACTGCTACAATGTCTCCGGACATCAGATCACCCATTTCAGGGTCACAAGTGGAGCATCAAAGTAAGAGCTGCATGGAGATCCTAAGAGAGATAACACACTCGCCCTCCTGAAGCCAGTGAAGATGACCCAATGCCCCACATCCATTCTAGTTTTTAGAGCAGAGAGCACCATAAAGGCACTCAGTGTAGGGACCGTGGGGCCAAAGTTGTCTCTGCAGTGGTCCAGGGAGTGTGCAAAAACAGGAAAGAGGGGGTGGGTATGTGAGCTCCACACCTTCTCAATAAGGCCAGTGTACAAACCACATCATGTCTTTTTAAACCAGATCTGACAAATGCACCACGGCTGAAGATCAAAGTCTGTGTGGCTTATGCATCTGGGTCCCTCAGCCTGCAGGTAGTGCAGGAACACGGAGGTTTGTGAAGCAGATTCAGAACTACTGAAATGCAGTATTTTACTTCCAGAAGAAAAGATGCAGAGCATGGTGAGAAGAAAAAAATGAGGGGAGGTCAGGAATTAAGAAAAAAACAATACAGGGAAGATGGTGAAGCTTAAAGAGAGAGAAGAGAAACAAAGCAGAACAGCTTTGGGCACCAGATAGTTAAAAACAATGTTTGTCGTTGGCACAGGTTTGTAATTTGAATGTGATGTAACACAAAATGAAGAAGTGAACCTTATCCCCACACCCCTTCTCACACACTGCTTCCTGCGGGCAGCACGGTGTGGTCTGCCACAGCCAGCTGCCAAAAGGCATTGGACTCCTACATGTTTGATCAGGAGATCAGAGCCAGGCTTGATGCAAGGACACTTGAATGGCGGCAGTCAGAACAAACACTTTGGGACCACAGGAGCCTACCTCTGGCGCATAGGGACTTTTTTTGGTCTGTAAACAAGATTTTAGAAGGCAGCTAAAGATAATTACAGCTTGCAACTTCTCTACATTACTTTGCAAAGCACTAGTGTGTGATGTCAACCCTTTTAATGCAAATGTGTTAGTTCATTGATAACACACCAACTCAAATGTATTTCATTCAAAAACTTGCATTTAAGATGAAGAAAACTAAAAGCACCTGGAAAATCGTGCTAGTGGATACTGGCTGAGCCCTGTTGATTTCCTGGAAACACTCTGATGAAAAGGGTCCTGTCCACACGACAATGACCAGACTCATCTCTGGTGAAATACATACATTAGTCATTTCCAGGAACTAATTGTATTTCAGATAAATTCTAAACGAAAAGCACTGAACCAAATCCCTGGTGAATGGCAATTATGTGTGAAAGTTTTGGTAGCAGGGGGCCTGCAGGGGTGGCTTCTGTGAGAAGCTGTTAGAAGCTGCCCCCATGTCCAATGGAGCCAATGCCAGGCGGCTCCAAGATGGACCTACCACTGGCCAAAGGTGAGCCCATCAGCCACAGTGATAGCACTTCTTGGGTAACAGATTTAAGAAGACACCAAGGTCAGTGAAGAAGAAGGGGGAGAAGGTGCTCCAGGCACCAGAGCAGAGATTCCTCTGCAGCCTTTGGTGAAGATCACAATGTGGCAGGCTCTGCAGCTGCAGCCCATGGGAGTTCACTGCAGAGCAGAACCTACAGAACCTGCAGTCTGTGGAGGGCTTCATGCCTAGAGCAAGGGGAGGCCCAAGGGAGGCTGAGACCACATGGGAGGCACATTCTGGATAGGCTTCTGGCAGAACTGTGGACCCATGGAGAGAGGAGCCTGTACAGGTGCAGGTTTGCTGGCAGGACTTCTGATCCTCCAGGGGACCCAGGCTGGAGCACTCTGTGTCTGAAGAATGGCACCCCAAGCAGGGGACCAACACTGGAGCAGTTCATGAAGAACTGCTGCCCATGGGAAGAACTCACACTGAAGAAATTAATGAAGAACTGTCTCCCATGAGAGGTATCCCACAATGGAGCAGGGGAGGAGTGTGAATGCTGCCTTTGCAGAGGAAGGAGTGGTAGAGACTGCACTGCAGGAACTGACTGCAGCCCACATTCCCCATCCTCCTGTGCCACTCGGGGCTAGGAGGTAAAGAAAATCAGGAGTGAAGATGTGCCAAAAAGAAAGGAGGGGTGGGGAAAGGTGTTTTAAGGTTTGTTCCTATTTCTCATTATCCTACTTGTGACTTTAACTGGAAATAAATTAATTTCCCCAAGCTGAGGCTATTTTGCCTATGACAGTAACAGCAGAGTGATTTCTCTGTCCTTAACTCACAAGACTTTTGTTATAATTTCTCTCCCCTGTGCAGTTCAGAAGGGGGAGTGATAGAGTAACTTTGGTGGCCAGCCAAGGTCAACCTGCCACACCTGGAAGCAAAACACACACCAACCACTTTGTCCTCTACATAGACACCACATACACACTTACGCCTCATGACTTGCTTCCTCAAAGACATCTCCACATGTGTATCTCCACATGTCCTGAAACACCAGTGTTTACCTGTGATCAGGCCAAATCAGCAGATACTGTTCCCCAGACAAAAAGTTGTTAAAATGCACGTGTCCCAAAAAAGCAAAAATATCTCATCTCCTCTCCAGGAGTCTCTTGGTCTCCCATTCTGCAGATATCCAGCACAAGCACAACAACCACAAAGTGCTAAATTTCAGCTTCATGCTTTGGCACAGCCTTGGAATTCTCTTTTCCTCTGTGTCCACTGCTGTCCTCAAGGTCAAGAGCCTTGTAATACCCTACTGCTCCCCAAAGAGTCTTGCTCTTGAGTAGCAGCAGGGGATGTTCTGCACAGATTCAGCAGCATTCCCTAGGAAAATGAAGGACCCCCTAAAAAAAGACGCAGTTCTCTAGAAGAAACCACAACAGTGTCTCATAGAAAAAATGCAGGTCTGCTTGCTCCAGCTTGCTTGACTACCCAAGGAAGAACAGAGGCTGTGAGCATGGAGAAGGTGACTGAGTTTGAGACACTTAAGGCAATTACACAACACATATCATTTTGACATGAGACCTGAAGTGCCTCGATATCAGAAAGGGCAGATGAGCATTCCCATGTTCACAGACATCACACCAGGGTACCCTGGAGACCCAGAACATGCCATAAACCCAGGTGAGCTCAGAGAAACTTTCTTTAAAAAAAAGAAAAACAGATTTCTTCTAATACAAGTCCTAAAAGTAGCAGCTTCATCAGCTCTGGAGTGTTTTGAAATTCTTTTCTCCAAAGAACTTACTAAAAATGAAACAAAAATGAGTGTGAGGGAAGTACCATGGATGTTTTCTTGATTCCCAGAAGTGCTTTGTTACCAACATCCCTCCATAGTAACAGGAGATGAACTGTGGCCAAGATCTAAGTTCTCCTTTTTTTTTTCCTCACATTTTACTCAACTTCTCCTCTTATTTTTAACCAGACATGCTACACCAAGCATTCAAAAGACTCTGGGCAATTACATCTGTAGTACATCAGCCTGGGAGAGAGTAAGAAGCATGTTCTCTCCGTGACTTATGCTGGCACAATACCAAGCACACCTATCCAATTACTAAACATTTATTGCACCTTTAATAGGTCAGTTACAAAGGCAAAATCTTCCAGAAGGGCAGGCTAGAAGGAAAGGGAAAGTACAATTAAAGGCTGCTGCTCTGTTGCAGTGTCAGGGCCAGGCTAACACTCAATTTCCACTGTAAGACACTGGCAAATAACCTGGCTTTCCTATGGTAAAATCTGATGCTGCTATGGCTGCAGTTTTTGCCTCTAGCAGCTTCCTCATTTCTGCAACTGGATGCACCATTTCTTAATGTCGGACATGACTGACTATCTGTGCCATGGCTGTAGTAATATTATCCTTGTAGCTGTGCCTTTTACTAAATGACACATTTGAGTGGTCAGGAGACTTTAACAGTGGTGTTGGGAGACAGAAGTTTGTCTTAGATATGCTCACAGGAGCTTGGACAGGTTAACTTGCGAGAACTTAGCACAAGCTGCTGGATCTGGTTTCCTGCTCTTTTTTTCCTTTTCCATTTCCTTTGTTCTTCCTCTTGTTTTTCCCTCTTATTTTCATGTTTCCTCACTCTCCATTGCATACCTATAAGGAAATGGAACCTGAGTGACTATTGTGTGCCAGAGTCCAAAGCCTGCCAAGAGCAGGTTTTTCATTGGTTAATGCTTTGCAATGCCACAGTCAGGATGCCCAGCTACAGACCTCCAGCCTACCTTGGGTCTCCCCACTCAGTGGAGTTTCCTCCAGCCACCTGGCGCATGCACTGGCACACAAAGACAAAAAGACAAAGCAAGGCCTGGAAAGCAGATTCATGGCTCCAAAGCCCTTGAACAGAAGACAAGTAAATAGGTCTGGAAAGCCACGTGGAGCTGGTGGGCATCACACCAGGACCATGTGTCACAGCTCCGGCTCCTTCATTCAGATGGACACCATGATTTACCACCTGCCTAACTGGTCATCCTGTCAGGGATTATTGCTGCCCGTCTTTCCTACCCTGCTTCCCACCTCTCCCAGCAGCTCAGAAAGAACTGAAAATGAAATTAGTGCAGCCTCCCAAACCTACTGCAAGTCTGACCCTGAGCACACCCTGAGTTCACCTCCAGCTCTGGGTGAAGCTCTTCCCTACTGCTGGCACATGTTGCTCTCACCTAACAGGTGACTGAAACCAGCACAAGAAAAGTCAAAAAAAATAGGATGTCCTCCACCACAGGAGCTTTAAAGGTGACTAAAACAAGGCAAATTGTCATTGAATTCCCACTTGGATGTTTGTGAGGATCGTGGCATAGCATGAGCTCTTCAAAAATACAGTCCTTTTTACTAGCCTACACCTAAGTGGTACTGATCAATTCTCTTGAGGGCACCTAAATTTACACCTGCCAACTTCGTCTCTCACATTCCTCCACACATCCAAGGGGTGCGGCAAATATAAACTTACCTGTGCATGGGTG
The DNA here is from genome assembly GCA_013397055.1 of Pachycephala philippinensis. Classification (NCBI taxonomy): domain Eukaryota; kingdom Metazoa; phylum Chordata; class Aves; order Passeriformes; genus Pachycephala; species Pachycephala philippinensis. The sequence continues at coordinate 69,467 of VWZT01002317.1, forward strand.
GCACAGGCATTTGTCTATGTCTCCATATCTTTTGCAAGATAAACTATCTAAGGATGGATTTTTGAAGCTTACATTGCATTTTCACTCTGTCCCTCCTCAGGCCACATTTTCTGACTTTCAGAAGCAAGCAAACACACCTTCCTGAGTGTCTTTAAGTGTTTTCTGGTTCCCTCCCCACCCCATATTTGCCAAGAGCCATCTATTGGCCACCATCCTATCCAGTGACTCCTGGGTATGACACATCATATAGCAGTCTGCTGAAGCATGAAATTCGTATGATTTTCAACTTCTCCACAGTCAACTTCCATATTTTTAATATTCACTCTCCAGCAGCCCGGGGGAGAGAAGTATGTTGCATTTGTGGTTGTGAGGAAGGTGGGTGGGAGTGAGGGCACATGAAAAGCTAAGGCCCCCACGGTTGAGTGACTGTGTACATGAGACAGCTACAGAATTGTTGAGCTAAACAATGAGACATAGTTTAAAAAAAAAAAGACAAAAATAATAAGAAAACAGGGTGTGTTTTCTGGGTGTGTAGGTTATTTTCCCCATCTAGAGGACGCACATTCCCCTGTACCATTTTTATTATGTGCTGTCATGATAGTAATTACTACAGTTTAAGAATCAAGCACAGATCACATAAATTATATTACTGTCCAGTTATTTTAGGCATCCATACAACAATCCTACAGCAACATTTTGGACTTCAAACTACTGTATGCCTAAGCCTGTACTTGACTGTAAGCACACCAGGAAGCAAGTGGCCACACATGGCACCTGAGGAGGGGGGCACCTCTCCTTCCAGCTTAGAAAGGGTTTACTTACCCACACTTGCCTATAGAAAGCTGTGGGTTTCTAAGAATTTATTATCTGGGTGTGGTGTTTCCTGCCTTTGCTTGCACTGGCTTCTGCAAGAGCCACACAATGCTAGGCTGAGCTGGGGTATTCCGAAGTTGGACTTTGAAGATAGCCTGGGTTTCTTATCATTTTATCCTGCCAGGCAGCAGGTTGTAAAGCAAGGTGCCTTGGCTGATGAGGAATTCCTGCTTTCTCTTGAGCCAGCAGCAGCAGCTGCACCTCCCCAAAGCAGCACAGGGCACATGTACCAGCTGTGTCTGTCAGCCACAGGGCACATGGATCCAAGGGCAGCAGGGACCAGCTGGAGAAAGCTGGAAGAAAATCTGAAAGCCAACAGAAACCACTAAGCCCTCATGTGGTGCTGCTTCTCACGCACAGGCATCCTGGCTTCTCTAAAGATGCTACCAAAGAAAAAAAGGGGATGCTTATGGCATCAAATAGGCAGGAGAAGAAGCAGGGAGAGCAGCATCCAAAGTGCTTCAGGTAGGCCAAACCTACCACATCTGGAAAGAGCTAGACACGAGGTGACCTCCTGTGGTGCAACTAAAGTTGAGCAAAGAGGATGCAACCACAGGGCCAGAACACAGCTTACTATTTCTGCTTCTGTAGTATGCCATACACTTAATAAACTCCCCAAATAAAAAATTACTTTCTCAGTTTCCACCACAAGCAAGCAACATATCAGGGCACATCCTGTTGGGATGGGTTGGCACCTGCATCCAAGCCAAACCGTCTTTTGTTTTCTCTTTCTTTTTAAGGAAGAAGTGTATCTTTTATCCAGGGCCTGCACTAAATCTTCCCATCCTCTGCTCAGCTGTATGCCAGAGCAAACCTTTCACAGGCTGGTAACCCAGCTACTAAAACCTGCAGAAACAGCCCATTCATAAGGCACCTGGCAACAGTATCCCAAAACCTAACCCTTTCTGTGTCCCGTGCAGTGGGAGCTGAAGTCAACAACTTCCAGAGTCCAACGCGAAGTCCCACCGGCCCAATAGAAGGAAAGGAGGGCTGTGGCAGACCTGTTTTGCACTGTGGGGTGGGCACGAGTACAGCATGTGGTGAAACAAAGGACGTCTCCAAAACACAGAAAAATAAACGAGATAGATGGGAACTTAAGGTTCCACCACAGAGTCCCCTCGGCAGGGAAGACTGACTTGTTTCTGTGAGGAGTCTTTCTGGTCGTGTCTGAGACCCTCCATGAGGTGG